>VMDO01015837.1:0-49804 GCA_007922755.1 Pedetes capensis
CTATGGTATATATACACAATGGAATACTATTCAGCAATCAAGAAAAATGAAATAGGGTTATTTGCAGCAAAATGGATGGAATTAGAGAAAATTATTTTAAGTGAACGAACACGAGCTCAGAAAGAGAAACAACACATGTTCTCACTCATATGAGGGAGCTGATTCAAAATTACAAGAAGGAAAAATCCTATTCAAAGTTTGGATCATAATAAAAGGGGGGGGGGGAGATAAGAATGACGTCAATATAAATGGACTAAAAATCGCATGTAATTGTTCTAACAAGATAGAAACAAAGACCACTACAGGAAAAGTTTCTATCTTAAACAGAAATGGAACCCAAGGACATATAGAAAAATACTACATAGTAAAAGATAGAGAAGACTTGGATGGGAAACTTAGATGGGAAGAGGGAGAGGGGGGGAAACATAGAGGAGGGTAAGGGGTAACCTATATGAATAATGTTTATCAAATTGCATATATGAAAATTGTCACAATGAAAAGCATGTCAAAATGAATCACATTATGATGTACACTAAAAATTTCTAATAAAAAAATTAAAAACCAAAACAAAAGAACTTAACAGAGACTTCTAAAAAGAAGAAATACAAATGGCCAATAATCATATGAAAAAAATGTTCAACATCCTTAGCCTTCAGGGAAATGCAAATCAAAACTACACTGAGATACCATCTTACTCCAGTCAAAATGGCTACCATCAACAAAACAAACATGAACAAATGCTGGTGAGGATTTGGGGAGAAAGGAGCCCTTATACACTGCTGATAGGAATGCAGATTGGTGCAGTCACTATGGAAATCAGTACAAAAGTACCTCAAGAAACTAAAAGTCAAACTGCCATATGACCCAGTTATCCTGCTCCTGGGTGTATGTCCAAAGGAATATAAGTCAATATACCATAGACATGACTGCTCATCCATGTTTATTGTGGCATTCTGCACAATAGCCATGATATGGAATCAACCTAGGTGTTTATCAACAGATGAGTGGATAAGGAAAATGTGATATGTATACACCATGGAGTTTTAGTTAGCCATAAACAGGGATAAAATTATGCCCAGCACAGTGACTCATGCCTAAAATCCCAGCAACTCAGGACAGAGGCAGGAGGATCGCACGTTCAAGGCCAGAGGCAGCTTATGTAACTTAGAAAGACCATGTCGCAAGATAAAAAATAAAAGATGGGCTGGAGCTGCAGTCCAGTGGCAGATCACTTGCAAAGTATGTGTAAGGACCTAGGTATTCAACCCCTACATGTCTCAAAAACAACAAAAAAAAAAACAGGCAAAATTATGGCATTTTCTGAAAAATGGATGGGACTAGAGATTATCATTTTAGGTGAAATAAAACAGACCCAGAAAGACAAACATTGCATGTTTTCTCTATATATGGATGTTATATTTCAATAGATATTCAATATTAAAATATAAAGGTCATGAAAGTAGAAGGGGCCTAGGTATGGCGAGATCAGGTACGAAAGAGAAGAAGGAGGGGTCAACAAGAAAGGGTAATGGGGAAAAGAAAAGGAAATATCACATTTTCCCTTACAGAAAAATCCGGATATATCATATAGGTAGATATAGACATAGACATAGATACAAGGTAGACATAGTTATGTTGTTGTTGTTGTTGTTAGGTGCCATCGAGTCAAGTCCTACTCATAGCGACCCTATGTACAGCAGATAGAAACACTTGACGATTCTGCGCCAGGCAAACGATCTTATTGATGTTTAAACCCATTGTTGCAGACACTGTGTCAATCCATCTGGTGGAGGGTTTTCCTCTTTTGCGTTGACCTGCCACTCTTCCAAACATAATGTCCTTCTCCAGGGATTGTTCTCTCCTGACTACATGTCTGAAATATGTAAGATGCAGTTTGGCCATTCTTGCTTCCAAGGAGCACTCTGGTTGCACTTCTTCTAGGACAGATTTGTTGGTTCCTTTGGCAGTCCGTGGTATATTCAATAGACGTCTCCAGCACCACAATTCAAAAGCATCAATTCTTTTTCTGTCTCTCTTGTTCAATGTCCAGCTTTCACAACCATATGATGCCACTGAAAATATAGATATCCATATAAACAAGACTTGCAAGTAGAAGAGGGGCCACTGGTGAGGAGGGAAAGGATGGGGAGGAGGGGTCCCAGGAGGAGAATATGAGCAATGTACAATTCTGCATGTATGGCTATGTCATGATGAAATTCATTAAGTTGTACACTAAAAAATTACTAATAAAAAATGTACTGGGAAGAAAAAAGGCAGGAGGCAAGGAGCTGGGGATGGAACAGTGGAGTGTCCTGGGTTCAATCCCCCCAGTACTGAAAAAAAAAAAAAGAAGAAAGAAAAGAAAAAGAAAAGAGGAAAAAAGAAACTCCTAAAGTAAGTGACATTTTCCTTTGAACTTCCAAACAAAAGTAATTGGGAAACTGAAATGTCCTTTGTTGTTATCAGAAAGCTAAGCCTAGACCCTGTGACAACCATTGTATATTTTTCATGTTTGCCTTGTCTCTCTCTTTTCATTGTGAGTTCCTCAAGGACAGAAGATGTTTCCCTTTATAGCCCCCAGAGTACACAGTGAACACTCATTAAATGCTGTTGACTAACTGGCTACTGACACTACACAAACAGAGTGAAAATACTTGACATCATCACTGTGGAAAAGGACAGAGATATAAAACTGACATTTCACATTGTTGATACCCACTCTGTATCTTTCACAGAATAAGTAGATTTCTTTCTTTAGGGTAGCTCCACAAATCTTGAACAACATTGTTTTTTAAAAAATCAGTTTATCATGCCCAGTAAGCTCTGTATTGACCTGGATAAGATGTGGCCAAATTTAGACATGATAGATGGATCTGAATGTTGTTAAATATTTGATGTTTTGTCTCCAAATTTCAAAAGCAGACTTTTGCAGATGCCTTCCTCTGCTCACCTGTGTGGATTAACAGATATCTTTCTGTGGATTTATCTTCCTTTGGGCATTATCATTATTGGAAAGAAATATGCATGCATTGCTATGATCAAGTATAATTCTCTTTTGTAGACTGAATAATGAGGATAACAAAGACTGTTGTCTTATTTCTTACCTTTCACTCTGTGGATGCTCCATGAGTGTGAACAATTATGATAGAGTCTTATTCAATGACATTTCTATCAATTTTTATTCTGAAATGATTATGTTGACTTTAGTGCCCGTATGTCTTTCTTATTCAGTAGTTGGTTGAAATAAAATTTCTTAGAATGCTTAACTTGCATATTATCTGAATTCCATCAATGTCTCCCAGGATCCTCCCTCATTGACAGGAGTTTGAGAGAAGTTCCTGATGAGCAGAATTTGGAACAAGGAGCCACTAGTATCTGCAAATAATCAGGTCATTTGGATCTTGTAATGAAATCACTTGGAGATTATATCTAATAAATTTCTGAAATTCTGATTTAATATCTTTGTTCTGAAGAAATTCTAGCGCTTCAGAAAGACATAGTATCAGAAAACAGAAGTCTGATTCAGATGTGAGAACTGCTTGCCAAGGTAACCTAAACTAAGAAGATAAGAGATTGTAAGTAAAGTACTTGTAAATCTCTAAGAAGGTGAAGTAAACTGTAACGTTCTTACTGGGAATAAGAAAGATTCTCTTTTAAGAGTGAAAAACTGACTCCTTTTGCTGGCAAGAAATCCCCCAGGGGAGGTCACGCTGTTGATACCAAGTGGAACCTTAATTTCTTGGCCTATCTGTGGCAAGAGGAAATCAGCAAGCATTCAGAGAGAATTTCAGGTCCTCCTTAAAAAATGATAAAGCTAAAATAGAAACCTAAAACTCCCCTCTAAATGCTTCTATTAGCCTCCCAAAGAATAGTATATGTGCAACTGAGAAAGAGGAATAGCACAGTGAGAGAAATGAAGGTGTCACTGGTGAACAAAACACTTTAAACCTTGCCCTGCTAGAGCTCACTTAGGGGTTGGAAGGAAAGATAGCCTCAACAATGCTGTCATCAACCAATTTTCTTTGTGAGATTCAGGAAGCCATACTGAACAAAGATGATGGTTAAGCTAAAAACTTCAAAGTGAAAAACAAAGGGCCAAAACAGAAGAAAAGAGTGTTTAAAGGGGATTACAATGCATGTGAAATGACCACAAAGAAAAGAAAATTAAAGATACCTATTACATTAAACCAGGGCTGGGATCAGCTCAGTTGGTAGAGTGCTGCGCTGCAGTCTCTGAGGTCCCGAGTTCAATTCCCACCACCACAAAAATGGGAGAAGGACCTGGCAATCCACTCCCAAGGCAATCCCCAAACAATCAGCCATTGAAAACCCTGTGAGGGTCGCTATGAGTCGGATACCGACTCGACAGCACCTAACAACAACAACAACAACATTATATTAAACTAACGTAACTAACCCCATGTGTCTGTCAGTTTGCTGTACGGTGAAGGACCTCATGTTGCTGTGATGCCGAAAGCTATGCCACTAGTATTTTAGATACCAACAGAGCCACTCATGATGGACAGGTTTCAGCTGAGCTTCCAGACTAAGATAGACTAGGGAGAAGGACCCAGCAGCACACTCCTAAAGCAATTAGCCATTGAAAACCTTATGAATAACAGAGAAACACTGTCAAATACACGGCTGGAATATGAGTCATCTACCCTGGAAGGCAAAAGATGACTAGGGAAGAGTTGCCTCCTCAAGGTAGAGTTGACCTTAATGGTAGGAATGGAGTAAAGCCCCTGGCACCTCCAGTTGCTGATGTGACATGACTCAAAATGAGAAGAAACACAATGACTGCAACAATGACTGCAACAAAACAGTGAATGCAACAATAAAAGATTGTCTGCATCGTGCAGTGTTGAGTAGTGTTTTATCTTGTTGTGCATAGGGTCACTATGAGTTGGACTCAACTGGATGCCACCTAACAACAACAAACATAGCATTGACCCTTTCTTAGAAATACATATTTTTCCTCCCAAACATAAGCTCAAAAAATATTCTAAGCACTTTACAAAGACAAATTCATTTAATCTACAGATCAAATCTGTGACATAAAAGCCATCTATCATGATTTTTCAGATGGGGAAACCAAGGCATAGAGAGATGAAGCAACTTGATCAAATCTAGTAAAGGTATAAACATATCCAAACTTACATTGTTGTTGTTGTTGTTGTTAGGTGCCGTCGAGTCGGTATCTGACTCATAGCGACCCTCTGTACAACAGAGGAAACACTATTGTCAGTGCTTCTCTGCTGTTCATAGGGTTTTCAATGGCAGAAAACTTACATAGTGTGCTTCTAATTCTCTATTCTTGACCATCATGGTAAGCAATCTTTCCAGCTACTTCTAAGATAAGAAGATTAATGAGTTTGAGATTAAACCCAGAAAAATCAACATTTGATTAGTGACTGAAAATAATATAGGGTTATGAATAGATTCCTTATTTACACTATTTTTAAAGAAAGTTCTATTAATTAATTCACTTTTAAATAGTCTATGTCTAGAATCTAATGATAAATATGTGCATCCTCATATTTGCATATTGAATTCTCAAGAGAACAACTATATTAGGTAGGAATTACAATCTTCGTATTACAGATATAAAGAATTGAGAATCAAAGCGATTAAGACATGTGCCAATGATTGCGCCTTTGTAAGTAGAGAAAGGGAGAATCAAACCCGTTTGGCTTTGACATTAAAATCAGTAGTTCTTTTTACTATTATGGTCAATAGGCCTGTAGCCATACCACTGTGGTGCCTGATCCTGTCAGATCTCAGAAACTAAGCAGGGTCAGACCTGGTTAGTACTTGGATGGGAGACTGCCTGGGAACACTAGGTGCTGTAGTCTTGGGAGAAAGACCAAGCAACCCATTCCAAAAAAACAATCAGCCATTGAAAAACCTATGAATAGCAGAGAAGCACTAACAATAGTCTTTCATCTATTGTACATAGGGTTGATATGAGTTGGACACCAACTCATGGCACCTAACAACAACAATTATGGTCAATTATAAACTAATCAAAAAAGTTTATATGATATTCAGACCTTTAAGAAAAACCATTGTATTTATGGTTGTGGTTGTTATTGTTGTTGTTGTTGTTGTTGTTGTTGTTGTTGCTGCTGTTGTTGTTAGGTACATCTTTGCAAACTATTAAGTATCAAATCTTGTTCATCTTTTAGAACTGTAGTGATGATGTGAGCATGAGGAAGCAGCAGCAGGAAAAACTTTCCTACAGACCTAATTCAACTCACATCAGAGATCAGGCTTTTGAGATGCAGGTTTTATAGGTGCCAAGAGAAAAGGAATCTCCTCAAATAAGGATGACAGAGCTACCTGAGGAAGTAAGGAAAATACTGGAAAGGCTTGTAGGAGAAGAATCTGTAAGTGGTTATAAGAACCATAGTCTGATACACACTTATGGGAAGAAGGTAAACCCAGAGAGAGGACTCTGAAGGATGAATCAATACCCTTCAGTCAATCAGAAGTATATTTAAAACTCTTAGAAAGGAGAAAAGTCAATATCTGGCTAATTCTCCTATAAAAATTTTAGATTTGTTTTATATAGTCCCTATGGGAAAAAAAAAAGAGAAAAAGCTTATAGAGAAAAATCTTTTTTTTATTTTTACAAATTTAAAAATGAGTTAATACATTTAGCTACTAACATGGGTCACATTTATTTCTTTTAGGAGAAAATGCTCTATTATTTGTGTAAAATTGACATATGTGCATAACAAAAGTTTAAATAATGCTGAAAAGAATAGCTATTAAAGTTAAAAACTAACTCTAAATTCTACTATACAAAAATGACTATCATTAATATTTGGTGAATGTTCTTCATGTTATCTCTCAATTTGTTGCTGTTGTTAGGTGCCGTTGAGTTGGTATCCGACTCATAGTGACCATCATAGGGTTTTCAATGGCTGATTGTTTCGGGACTGCCTTGGGAGTGGATTGCCAGGTCCTTCTCCCTATCTCTCAATACATATGTATAAATACTTTATAATAAGATTAATAGAATGAGAAAAATGCTTTTATGAACATGAGCCAATAGCCAGGTACAATGGCACATACCTGTAATCTCAGCAACTGGGAGGTGGAGCCAGGAAGATCATGAGTTCAAGGCCAGATGCAGCCTGAGTAGCTCAACAAGACCTTGACTCAAAATAAAAAATAGATAAATGGACTGAGGGAGCACCCCAGAGGTAGAGCACTTATAAAGTATGTGAAATGCCCTGGATTCAACCCCCAAGTGCTGCAGGGAAAAAAAAGAGGTTTTATATAAGTGATATTTAAAAAACATTAAACTTAATTTTATTTAAATTAAATAATAAAAATGAAACTGAAATAATGGTTGAACTGTAAACAGATCTTCCCCACAAGAAATATTATTTCTTAAATATTGTGTTAAAGGTTGAAGAGAATGAAATGTAAAACAAAAAATAAAGACAGAGAGAGGTTGCAGTTATGACTATTATAATCATATGTTCTATTTTAGATATCTGTCAATTTCTATATTATGGCAAGAGAACATAAGCACTTTCATACATTCTCTGATCTCTTAAGATTTTAATTGCATTACTATTACATTATCTAGGTATACAACATATACCCTGTGTTTTATAGTCCTAATTCTACTAGTTGCATTCTCTTAGCTTAGTATTTCAATGGGGCATTGCTCACCACCAACCATTTTCCATGTTGCATTCATTCCTAAGTTTATTTTTACTTAACTGCTTGACTTCATGTTCAGCCTTTTCCCTAAAAGAGTCTCATTAGTTCTATATTATCTGAGTTCTTTTATATTGGAGAATACATGCCAATTACTCCTATACTTGAATAATATCTTGACTGGACATCAAATTTCTGGATCACATGGTAGAATACTGTCTTCAATGCACTTCCCTCCCACACACACACTCTCAAGAAAACTATGAACTTATAATAATTAATGTCTGTACAATTATCTTTTAAGCCCAAAACAAAAATGTTTGCCATTAACAAGCCCTCACTACAGGACATTTTAAAGGATTTTCCTCAGACAGAAAGAAAGTCATACCATAATGAAATTCTGAGATACAGGAAAGGATAACAATAATAAACAAAAGGTAGACTATGTGGGCAAATCTAAGGAAAAACAGCAAAATAAGTTAAAAACCTAGATAACAATGGCTTGTAAATCTGGAGAATGGTGATGTGAGTTAAAGTATTTGGCAAATCTTTCTATTGTTTGGAAATAGGGTAAAATATTGTTTAAATTTAGACATGTTCTTTTAAACACTGTTAAACACACATCTTGAAATCTTTAAAGTTACCATCAAAACATTATAACCTCAAAACTATTGTTGTTAGGTACCATCAAGTTGGGTCCTACTCATTGCAACCCTGTATACAACAGAATGAAACACTATCCAACACCATGTCATGTCCAGCACTATGTCAGTGCTTCTCTGCTATTCATAGAGTTTTCAATGGCTGATTGCTTTTGGGAGTGGGCTGCCAGGTCCTTCTCCCATTTTTGCAGTGCTGAGGATCAAACCCATGGCCTCAGAGAATGCAGAACAACACTCTACCAACTGAGCTAACCCTCAGCCCCAACCTCAAAGCTAGTATAAAGGAAATCATAGATTCAAAAAAAAGTGAGGAGGAAAGGAGGAGGAGAAGGAGGAGGAGGAGAAGAAGAACAAGAACAAGAACAAGAAGAAGAACAAGAATAAGAAAGAGGAGGAGAAGCAGCAACAACAAAAAGGAGGAAGATTTTAAAAAATGAAAAAATCAGAAAAAAATTTAAAGCTATCCAGGACCTTTATGGATAAGAAAACCAATGGATATTCAAGTTCCTTATGGAAAATGGGGTAATATTTCACATAACCTATGCACATCCTTCCATATACTTTAAGTCATCTCTAGATGCTGTGCGTTATGTTTGAATGCTATGTGTTATGGCTTGAATATAAAATGGCCCAAAGAAGACAGGCATAGTGGAACATGCCTATCATCCTATCAACTCAGGAAGGGGAGGCAGGAGGATTAAAGGTAAGAGGTCAGAGGCAGCCTGTGTAACTTAGCAAGAGGCCAGAGGCAGCCTGTGTAACCTATCTCAAAATATGAAAATAAAAAGGGGGTTGATGTCACTCAGTTGTAGAGCACTTGCAAATTATGTGCGAAGCTCTGGGTTAAGCCCCCTAGTACTGCAAAAATTTTTTTAATTAATTTATTTATTTATTATTTATTAAAAAATAAATGGCCTCAACCTTAGATCTCCAGCTGTTGGTGCTGTTTTGAGAGGCTATGGAACATTGAAGGTAGGACTCATCTGACAAAACATGTCCCAAAGGGCTCTGGCCTTAGCAGGTTTTATGGGGGCCCTCAGTTCTAATGAGCTCTCTCTGCTTCCTGATACCATGATGTGAAGTCCTCTCTCTGCACAGACCCTGCCACCAGCTGCTCTGCCATGCTTCCCTACCATCATGGATTGAGATGCCCTGAATGTGAGCCAAATAAATATTTTCTCCTTTATGTTGTTTCTGCCAGATATTTTGCCACAGCAACGAGAAAAGTAACTAACACTATGTAAATAATTGTAATTCTGTATTGTTTAAGGAATAATGACAAAGAAAAAAGGTCTGTGCATGTTCACTACTGTTAAAATATCTTTTCAAATATATTCCATTCATTATTGGTTGAATCTACAATGAAAAATCCCCAGACACAAAAGGACAACTGTATGTACTTCAGTAATAGTAATGGCAATCAGTAAATAGAACCTAATACTCTACAGCTAAGAAGACAAAATTTTTAAAACTGAATCTTTAAAACTCAGCTGTGTGTTTAAGAGACTAAGCTAAAAAGGAAATATTTAAAAAAGTCATTATATGTAAATGCTAAATGAAATAAAGCTGTTGTTTTTGTAGTCATATTTTCTTTTATTTATTTTAGTTTTTAATTTTATTTTAGTTAATTAGTGATGTTTGGGAGTTGAACCCAGGGCCTTGCACATACTTTGCAAGTGCTCTACTACTTACAGCCCAGCATCTGAAGCTCATTTTTTAAATTTTACTTTGAGTCAGAGTCTCACTAAATTACACAAACTGCTTCTGGCCTGGATCTCATGATCCTCCTGGCCCCTCCTCCCAAGTCACAAACACCACCGTGTCTGACTTCATGTTTACATTGTAATGCAAAACACATTATCAAAAATAAGCTTGATCCTTAAGTTTGGATAATATTTCCAATTCAAAGGAAGACATAATAATTCTAAACCTGAACACCGGTAACATCACAATCTTAAAACATGTACTGCAAATATTGACCAAATCAAGTAGAAATACACAACTCTGTTATCATACCTCTGTCAGTAATTATAGGTCACAATCTCTGTAAAGACATAGAAAATTGAATAAACAACTAAAAACATGTACATGTGTATGCTCACATGCTTTTGGGGAAATATAATTAAAAACAAAATTTCCTCCCAACCCAGAAATTCTCTTCACAAAGGCAGCAGAGAAAGAAAACACTTTATTTTTGAATAAGTATAAAACTATGATCACAGGCACTATACCAAGAGATCACAAAGACAGAAAGGAACCTGACATTTTTATATAGCAGGATCAGGATCAACACATTACAGACATGTTCTCAAGGTAGCAAGACTCAGCAGTATCACTTGACACATATATTTATCGTGGTACGTGTGCTAGTAATTTGGCTTGGTCCAGAGGGAGAATAAACTTCTCATGTCTTTAAACAGGAGGTAGTTTTGCAACTTGGAACAAGAGAGCTACTGAAATTAGGCTCCTTCCCTTCCTCAGAAACCTGGAGATAGAGGGGTACTATTTCTCTGGAAGCTTACATTTCAGAGATGGCAGCCATGTCCTTGAGAAAGATATTCCTGAGTCTTGAAGCTGACAAAAGACCCATGTAGTCTTGAAAAGGAATTATACATTTCACAGAAGAAAGAACTTATAATTAATAAGTTTTCTAAAGTTAATTCTCTGAGAAAAAGGAGAGGAAGGAAATTAATTCTCTTATTTGTAGAATATAATTGTCCTTACAGTGCATAATATTGAAGAATAGCCCATACTTTTCGTGACAAACATATTAGTTATGCTTTAAAATTGAACTAACATGAAGCAAGCAAAACCCAGGAAAATTCAGGTTATTTCCCAATCACTATCTCTGATAAAATTACATTAACTTAGAAACTTAGAATCTATGCATTAAAAATTCCAAGCCTAATGTCTGAATGACTAATGGGTGAAAAAAGAAATCATAATGGAAGTTTTAGAATACTATATATCAAAATTTATGTCAAGTTAAAGTACTTCTAAGTCAGAAATGTATAGCCGCAAAAACACTTCTGTTATTGAGAAGTAATCATGAAAATAAAATAAACAAGCCAAATATTCAGTTTAAGAAATTAGAAAAAGACCTGAATGAAGCTAACAGGAGTGGACAGGTAAAAGAAATAAATACAAAAACAGAAAATAATGAATTATAAAACAAAAGTACAATAGAGAATACAAACAAAGCAAAAAAATGATATCATCAATAAAATTGATAAAATTCTGGAAATTTTTAACAAGGGAAGACATATGTAAATAAAATTAATGAAAAGTAAACATTACTTTGCTGAGATTAAATATATAACATGAACCGTTTTATTTATTTTTAACGCACAACTTATTGGGCATTGTTATGACATTTCCATACATACACTTCATTGTACATTGTTCATATTCACTTTGCCCTTACCCTCTCATGACCCTCCTCCCCAACAGTGGTCTCCTTTCTACTTGCATATCTTTTGTGTGGGTATATCTATCTATATATGTATATCCTGATTTTGCGGTAAGGGCAACATACATGATATTTCCTTTCTTTTCTCCCATTAGCCTTTCTTCTTGCCTCCTTCCCCTTTTCTTTAGTTTATTATCTTTCCCTATTTAGGTTTCTTCTATTTTCATGACCTATATGTTTTAATAATGAGTATATATTGAAGTCCGGCACCACATGATCGAAAATATGTGATGTTCATCTTCCTACGTCTGGCTTATTTTGCTTAAAATGATGATCTCTAGTTTCCTTCATTCTTCAGCAAATGCCATAATTTTGTCCTTCTTTATGGCTGAATGAAACTTCATGGTGTATATATACCACAAGTTCCTTATCCACTCAACTTCATTTAAAACTGAATGGAAGTGGGACAAATTCCAAGATACATATAACCGAACAAAAATTGATGCACAGACAACAGAAAATTTAAGCAATTCTATAACCATTAGATAAATTGAAACAGAAATCAAAACTTTTTTCCATGAAGGGAATATAAATCTGAGATCATTTAACTAGCAAATTCTATGAGGCTATATAATTTTCAGCTTATAACGTCATTATAGTTGCAGAAAAAAATTAAAACCTAACCAAATTTATTCAAGACACTAACATACCCTTGGTACAAAAATTTAACAATGAAGGCTGGAAGTGTAGTTCAATGGCAATGTGCTCGCCTAGCATTGTAAGGCTCTAAGTTCAATTCCCAACACTACAAATTAAAGAAAGAAAAAGAGAAAGAAAGAAAGAAAGAAAGAAAGAAAGAAAGAAAGAAAGGAAGAAAGAAAGGAAAAGAAAGAGAGAAAAGAAAGAAAAAGAAAATACATGGGAAGTATATAACAAAGAAAAAATTATAATCATGATCAAAGTTCTAAAAACAACACATTAGCAAACCTAATGAATAAAATATGAAAAAGATAACATATCATAATCAAAACAGGTTTCTCCAATAAATGTAGCTATAAAATTAAAGTAATTTTCTACATGAATAGATTATAGTATAAAAACATATGATTATTTTAATTGATGTAAAAAAAAGCCTTCAATGAAATTCACAGCCAGTCACTAAAAAAGCAAAACAATAAAAACTTCATTAATCATCATGGAAAATAACATTCAGCAAGCAACTTTACACTAGGTTGCGGAAATTTTAAAGTAGAGAATACAAAGTATAGACAGTGATATTTAGCATTTGCAGATTGAAAGTGAAAGTATGATTTGATATCATGTCATCATGTTAAAAATGCATTTCTCTTACCCTCTGATAATCCTACACCTGTGCTAGTATGCATCCTAGAAAATTATTGAGCAAATTCAAAGACTGATAAAAGAATATTCATGAAGTATTTTTTGAGCATCAAAAAATTCATTTATATTATTTTGCTTTCCATCACTATAATCAAATATCTGAGATAATTAATTTACGTAGAGAAAAGATTTATCTTGATTTGCCATTTGGAGGTTTCAATCCATTGTCAGTTAGCCACATTTGCTTTGGTCCTGTGGTGAGGCAGCACATCAAGATAGGAATATGTGATGGAGCAAAACCACTCATCTCATGATCAGGAAACAAAAAGAGATGGAGGAGAGGACCAAGGTCCCACAATCCTCTTTGAGGGAGTGCTTCCAATGACCTAAAGACCTCCCACTAGGCCTAACTTCTTAAGTGTTCCACCAACTCCCAATAACACCACTCTGGAGACCAATCCTGTAACAGATAGGCTTTTAGGAGGCCTTTGAGATATAAACTATAGCACCATATAAGTATTCATTAATTATAGGATTAATTACAAAGTTTTAATATATTCTCACATTAAAAACTACAGCAACAAAAATGAATGTATTATAGCCACAAACATCAAAATAGAAGAGTCTCAGGGACATTATGCTATATGAAGAGCAAACACAGAAGAAAAATACAGCATGATTTTACTTAAATAAAATTCAAAAACATAAGATCAAACATTATTTATAAGCACATAAAATAGAGATATGAAATTAGAGAAGAGCACACAAGAAATTCAAATGTACTAATAATAATGCTCAATTTCTTAAACAGGTTGGTGACACCTAGATACATATCATATTGGTTTTTTTTTTTTTTTTTTTTTTTGCGGTATTGGGGGTTGAACCCAGGGCCTTGCACTTGCATGCTCTGCAAGTGCTGGACCACTGAGCTGCACCCCCAGGCCTTTTTTCACTTTTTGAGACAGGGTCTCACTAAGTTACGCAGACTGCCTCTGGTCTCGAACTTGTGATCCTCCTGCCTCCGCCTCCCGAGCCACTGGGATTACAGGCGTGCGCCACCACGCCCAGCCATATAGGTATTTTTTACCTTAATAGTTAATAATCTGTTTTTATCTATTTAGTATTTAATAAATCAATTAAAACATATCAAATTGAAAAAGTGAAGAAATGAAATTTCTCTGTCCCAATGTGACGTAATCCCATCAGTACCCAAAAGCTGATGCTGATGTTTTCTTCTTCATAACAAGTGTCTCCTGAAGAATTCAGTTCTGCAAGACACACAACTTTCAGAGGTAAAGATGAGATGACAGCAGAGTGTGCACAATTTATTGTCCTTTGAAGATCAATGTGCTATTTAACCACTTTGTTAAGTAACAAAACGATGCACAAGCAATACTTTTTACATTCCCCAGTGTCCTGCCTGTCTGTTTCACCTTTGCTAGTCTTTGTATCTTATGTAACTCATTCTGTATGAATGTATTTCTCATCCTTTTTTTCTCTTCACTAAATTCTAAGGACATAATGGATAAAATAGAGAAATTCATCTTCAAATCGATATACACTCCTAAAATATAACCTGAAAATATTGCAGTAGTCTCTTACATTTTCATGTTGCTGGCAAATTTTCTACTTCCTGTATCTTTGTGCAGCAATATTTAAAGACTTGGGACATGTGAGCCATAAAATGAGAAATTGACTGCTAGAAGAAATTTATTTATATATGTATTTACTTATTTTGAGAGGAGGTCTCACTATGTTGCCCAGGCTATCCTTAAACTCTAAGACTCAAGCAATCCTCCCACCTCAGCCACCCATGTAGCTGGAACTACAGACCTGTGCCACCACACAATGCTCTTAGAAATTTATTTTTAGTCATTCAAATTAACACAATATATTTATTACTATGAAAACAATAAACACTTGTAACACAAAATCTTCACCTAAAGTCATATAATCTAGAGACAATTACACATTTTTGCTAAAATATAGGTTTATATTTCAACACAGAGCAATTGTTAGGCTTTTCCAATAAATTAACCTTTTAAAATGTGCTATACTTTTAGATACATATTTGTATTTTCATTGTTAATATCAGAATAAAATATACTCTTTAGTAGCAATTTGGGGGGCCCCCAAAGTGATATGCCTTTCTGTCCTCAAAATTTTGGTCAGGGTTCATCCTTTTCCAAGAAATACATCAAAATTAGGCTAGGCACGATGGCGCATGCCTGTAATCCCAGTGGCTCCGGAGGCGGAGGCAGGAGGATCGCAAGATCGAGACCAGAGGTAGTCTGTGTAACTTAGTGAGACCCTGTCTCAAAAAGTAAAAACATGGGCTGGGGGTGCAGCTCAGTGGTCCAGCACTTGCAGAGCATGTAAGCACAGGCCCTGGGTTCAACCTCCAGTACCACAAAAAAAAAGAAAGAAAAGAAAGAAGGAAAGAAAGAAAGAAAGAAAGAAAGAAAGAAAGAAGAAAGGAAGAAAAAAAAAGAAAAGAAATCCATCAAAATTTGAAAAATTCTTGGAAGCCTGCAAATTAAGGGAATCATAACAATGAAAGTAGATGGCAAACAGAAGGAAAGGAACCATCCCATATTACTCCACTAAAATTGGCAAAGCATTAAAATTTTAAAGTACATGATAATACAAAGCAAAAAAAGAAAAATGTTACAGTGATTAGATAATTGTTCATAAGAGTGTAAAGGGAAAGAGATTATTGTGGTTTGGCTGACCTGAGAAAGCTTAATGAATGATCAGACATAAAAACCAGATATAAAAGAATGGGTACAACATAGATTAGAGAAACTTTCATTTTAAAAACAATAGTTTAACAGAGAATGAAGACAGAGGAGGATAAAGCAAAGACAATGAGTAGAAAAGTGCAGAAATCCTATTCCTGTCTTTTCACTCTTAAGAGAAAGGGGAAATGGCATAATTGCTTCTGGCCAGAACATTTAATTCCAGTTCAAGATCCACTGGAGCTCCTTTTCCTCAGCCACAAGGACTGGCAGTGTTTCAGAAAGTGGTGGTTGCATCAGCCTGAGTCCCAGTATAAGAACAAGGTGAACCAGAGACCCAGCTGAGCTTCAAGGGCACATTGTATACATTCATTAGTTGAAGCCACTGAGATCCAGGAGCTGCCAATTACCACAGCATAACCTACACCCTCCTGGTTATTTTACATAGGAAACAGAAGAACAATGAGATAGAAATTAAAATGAGGAGACTATGGAGAAGTACAAATGCCAGGTTAAATTATTTGAAGTTTAGTAGGTGAATGGTGAGCAGGAATGAAGAAAGAAAGAAGCTTCTTAGTGGAAAGTTTTAAGGAGATGAGAATGGTCACAGAAATAGGACAAATTAGAAAGGGACATACCAGAGATATGGATAATATTTAATAAGGTTTTATAATAACCCAATGAAAAATGGTAAGCTCCCTGAAGAGGAAATGATGGAAAATTAAAGAAGATAGAGAGAATAGTGAAAACTGAGTCTAGTGCTTCAAGCTTCAGTGCTTGGAAAAATGTGATACTACAATCAACAGATATAGAACAGCCAAATTGGGAGGATTGTCTACTTTCATCAAGAATAGTATTTTTTTCTTAAATCAGTTTTGAAAGAAAGGTTATTTTAGATGTGTTGGGTTTAGGATGGTGGGTCAGTTCAGTCAATGTATCTGGCAGAAAAAAGGAGATATTGATATGGGAGTACAGGAAAATTCAAAGATCAATGGTAGAGAATTGGGTCTGGGAGCGATATGCATAATGTCTGACTTACATAGTTGTGTAGATGGTGGTGACATTATCCAAGAAAGAGATTTCACAATGAGAGGCAGTCTTTGGGCATATCAGTCACCATTTGGTGTAGGAAGCAAAATTCACAGATGAGGACCTGCTGTTTCCACCCTGAGGTAAGGACACTGTGGCCAACATCACATCTGGGGTACAAAGCACCAGCTGCCAGCACTCTTTGCTGGAGCTATTTTTCTGCACACACTACTGTAGAAAAAAGTCACCTTCACTTTCCCAAGAATACATGAGTGTATTTTATTGACAGAATCTCAATCACACCAGGACCTGAGGCACAAAAGTCTTTAAAATGTACTATTTAGACCCTATAATATCAAGTAAATGGAGGAGAGTGTGGAAACATAGGAAGAGGATGGAAATGGATGCTCTTATAAGTAGAAAATGTAGCTAGCCTGAGGGGTAATAATAATAAATTTAGTTCTATTAATGCTGATTTTGAGGTCCCCATGGAACGTCAAAGTAGATAAATCTAATAACCCTTGGTCAATTAAAGATAATTTTCTTGGATCATAGATAGAGATTTGGACTGGATATCAATACTTAGATGATAGTTGAAGCATAGAACTAGCTGAGCTTATTTAGGGAGAAGACTTAGAACATTTTTTAAAACTATTTTATTAGTAATTTTTAATGTACAAGTTAATGGGTCTCATTATGACATTTCCATATATGCATTTCATTGTACATTGCTCATGGTAACTTCCCCCTTAACCCTCTCATGACTTTCCACCCTCATCACTGCCCTCTGAACCAATGGTCTCCTTTCTACTTGCATGTCTTTTTTTGTGAGTATATTTATCTATATATGTACAACCTGATTTTGCCATAAGGGCAACATACATTATATTTTTTCTCCCATTACACTTTCTTCTTGTCTCCTCCCTCTTTAGTCCATTATCTTTCCCTATTTAAATCCTGTCTGCTTTCATGACCTATATGTTTTGATAATGAATATACATTGAAGTCTAACATCCACATATGAGAGAAAACACGTTTTAACTGGCTTGATTTGCTTAAAATGAGGATCTTTAGTTCCATCCATTTTCTAATGAATGCCATAATTTTGTTGTTCTTTATGGCTGAATAAAACTCCATGGTGTATATATACCACAATTTCCTTATCCAATCATCTATTGATGGACATCTAGGTTGATTCCATATCTTGGCTATTGTGAATAATGCCACAATAATCATGGATGAGCAGGTATCTTTATGATGTATTGATTTATATTCCTTCAGATACATTCCCAGGAGTAGGACAGCTGGGTCTTCTGGCAGTTCAATTTTTAGTTTTTTGTGGTACCTTTGTACTGATTTCCATAGTGGCCACACCAATCTGCATTCCCATCAGCAGTGTATAAGTGTTCCTTTTTCCCTGCATCCTTGCCAGTATTTGTTGATGTTTGTTTTGTTGGTGGTAACCATTCAGCTGGAGTGAGATAAAATCTCAATATAGTTGTGATTTGCATTTCCCTGGAGGCTAAGGATGTTGCACACTTTTTCATATGACTGTTGGTCATTTCTATTTCTTCTTTTCAGAAGTGTCTGTTCAGTTCATTTGCCCATTGTCTGATTGGATATTTTGCTTTTTTGTATTTAATTTTTTGAGCTTTTATATATTCTAGATATTAATCCCTTGTCTGATGTACAGGTGGCAAAGATTTTCTCCCATTCTATGAGTTGTCTCTTCACTCTGATATTTATGTCCTTTGCCATGAAAAAGCTTTTTAAATTCATGCAATCCCACTTGTCAATTCTTGCTATTGTTTCTTATGCTTTTGGGGTCCTATTCAGAAAGTACTTGCCCATGCCCATGTCTTGAAGTGCTTTTCCTGTTTTCCTCTAGTAGTTTCAAACTTTCATATTTTACATTAAGATCTTTGATCCATTTTGAACTGATTTTTGTACAAGGTGAGAGATAGGGATCAAATTTCAGTCTTTTTCCTGAGGATATCCAGTTCTCCCAGTACTACTAAGTGGAGAAAACTGAAAGCATTTTCCCTAAAGTCAGGAACAAGACAAGATTGTCCACTTCTCCATTGCTATTCAATGTAGTAACTGAACTATTAGCCATAGCAATAAGACAAAAAAAAAAAAAGGAATAAAAGGGATCCAAACAGGAAAGGAAGAAGTCAGACTATCCCTATTTGCAGATGACATGATCCTATACTTAAAAGATCCAAAAGGTACCACCAGAAAACTCTTAGAGCTGATAAACACTTTTGGCAGTGTAGTAGGATGCAAAATTAACATAAAAAAGTCAATAGCTTTTATTTATATCAATAATAACCAGGCAGAAAAAGAAACCAGGAAGACAATCCCATTCACAGTAGCTTCAAAACAAGTAAAATACCTGGGAATAAACCTAACCCAGGAGGTGAAAGAATTCTACAATGAAAACTTTAAAACACTAAAGAAAGAGATGGAAGAAGACACTAGAAGGTGGAAAGATCTCCCATGCTCCTGGATTGGAAGAATTAATATTGTGAAAATGGCTATATTACCAAAAGCAATATACAGATTTAATGAAATCTTCATCAAAATCCCAATGACATTCTTCACAGAAATAGAAAAAACAATCCAAAAATTCATTTGGAAGCACAAAAGACCCCGAATTGCTAAAGTGATCCTGAGCAGAAAGAACAATGCAAGGGACATCACAATTCCTGATTTCAAATTATACTACAAAGCTATAGTAACAAAAACTGCCTGGTTTTGGCATAAAAACAGACATGTAGACCAATGGAACAGAATGAAGGATCCAGAAATAAACCCATGCAGCTACAGCCACCTAACATTTGACAAAGGTGCCAGAAATATAAGTTGGAGAAAAGACACCCTTTTCAGTAGATTTAGACCATTGTAAATGTCAAATTTCCATCCCAATGATCACCAGCATTAAAAGAAAAATTTATACTTACCTGACAGGAGGAAAGGCATCAAGGACAATTCATTCCATATCAGGTTTTATTGCACACCATTTCTGAAAATAAATATCCAAATACTGTATCTAAAATACTGTAAATCAAACCCAGGTAGCTAATTGAAAGAGTAATGTGAAGGTATAAGGGGTTTGATACCGGAAGAATAGAATGGAATTTGTAAACAATGACTAAAATTTCTTAATGTGTATGTGTGTGCCATGTATATAAATTTAATTAACTGATCATTAATACTGTGCTGCTTAGGTGTTTCGCCTACAGTTGTACCAGTATCGCATACAATCCCATCAGATTTTAGAAGCTAAGCAGGGCCTGGCCTGGTTAGTACCTGGATGGGAGATCACCTGGGAACACCAGGTGCTATAGGCCTAGGAGAAGGACCTGGAAACCAACTCCCCCGAAATAATCAGCTATTGAAAACTCTATGACTAGCTAGGAAGTACTCAGATAGTGTCAGGCCTGGCAGTTTCATGGAGTGTTTCACCTGTTGTACATAGAGTCGCTTATGAGTCAGACCTCACTCAAGGGCACCTAACAACAACAAAGACTTCTATTTCTAAAAGTTGACATTGTTTTACTATCTTGAAACTTGAAGGTAGAGTATAAAATAAACTTAAATATTATTATTTTTTCATACTATTTTTCTACTTGGACCAATTGCATAACCCAATTATTTTTTGAAAAATTATATGAGTATTTATTCTGTTTAAATAGTATTATGTGAGATCCAAAGATAAATAAGACATCATCCCTGTCCTCATGAATCAAAAATTTAAGTTATAACTTACAGATATATTTTAATACATTCATGCTATTGTTAAGACTTGCAATTAGCTGATTCATGTTATTGTTTATAATCATTTTTTCATCATAAATTTTTATTACTTTTAGAGACAATCAAGTCTTCTTTTACTGAGGTAACAGCTGCCACAAATATTTTACTATATAAACAATTTTTATAATAATTTTTATTTCTATTCATATTTCTGTCTACTAAGAGTGCAATTTTATTCTAAATTCCTTTTTATCAATGTATTTCTTCTATGTTTTAATAGAAAAAGAGGGACTTGTGCTGGACACAACAGCATATTCCCATAGTCCCAGCTACTGGGGAGAGTGAGGCAGGAGACTTGATTGAACTTGGAGTTTGAAACTAGTCTGGACAACATACAGAGACATATCTCCAAAAACCAACATACAAAACATGGTACATCCCTCTAATCCTAGCTGCTCAGGAGCTGAGGCAGAAGAGTGCAGGTTCAAGGCCAGAGGCAGCCTTTGCAATTTAGCAAGATCCTGTCTCAAAATAAAATAAAAAAGGAGCTGGAGCTGTGGCTCAGTTGTGGAGTGCTTACCTACCATTCACACACAAAACACTGGTTCAACCTTTGTTGTTGTTGTTAGGTGCCGTCGAGTCGGTATCCGACTCATAGCCACCCTTATACGTTTTTCAATGGCTAAGTGCTTTGGGACTGCCTTGGGAGTGGATTGCCAGGCCCTTCTCCCATTTTTGTGGTGCTGGGAATTGAACTCGGGGCCTCAGAGACTGCAGCGCAGCGCTCTGCCAACTGAGCTACATCCCAGCCCCGGTTCAACCTTTAGTACTGAAATATATATATATATTTATATATATATATATATTTATATATATATTTATATATATATTTATATATATATAATATATATTTATATATATATTATATATATATATACTTATATATATATATAATATATATATATATACACAAAAAATGAAGATTAAAAATTATAATACAGAATGTGGTTGGATCTTTTGTTACATCAAATCACAATCTATCCATACGCTTTATGAAACTACCTATACAATAAAATATAAACTATCAACACATAGTCAAATATATCTATAGAATTTGAAACCTAACAGCTAATAGTAAATAAATTCATTAACATTTACACTTCTATGGTTAACACTAATCATTTGTTTTTCTAAAGTCAGAAGTTTCTACTTAGTGTTAATGAGTAGTGAGACATTAGTGTTAACGAGTAAATTCAAACGGTCTTGAAATTCCACATTGCCTACATTACACAGCAGATGACATATAAATAGCATTTTTATATGGTAGCATCAATTAATTTGCAGCATAAAGATTGATATAAAAAAGTCAGAAATTAACTTTTCTAACATCTGTGTCTGTGTTTGTGAATGCAAAACTATATTAGTAGAGCAAATATGTTTATAATACTGTAAATATTTAGACATCCTACAGTTGCTGCAGCCATACTATCACAGCATCAGATCCTGCCTCATCTCAGAAGCTAAGCAGGGTCAGCCTGGTTAGTCCTTGGATGGCAGACCACCCAGAAATACCAGGTGATGCAGGCTAGAAAAAGGACCTGCAATCCACTCCTAAAACAATCTGCCACTGAAAATGGTGCCAGGCATGGCACAGCATCAGAGAGTGTTTTGTTCTGCTGTACACGGGGTCGCTATGAGTCGGACCTGACTTTACAGCACCGAACAACAACACAGTTGTGCAACTTGGAATATTTTGGCTTAAAACTTATTATTATGCCTCATTGTTTGATTCAGACATTTAGAGATGTTCTATTGATCTTTAGTTCACTCCTAAAGTTGATTCTGAACACTAAGAAATTATAAGTGCAAAAATCACTGTTTCAAAGTTTTTCTGCCTAATAGTGTTTGTATTTGGCTTGGACTTCAACAGAAAACAAGCAAAGACCCTGGGGAGTGTTTTCTCCCATTTAGCTGCATAAGATTTCAACATGTCATCTGCACTCACTGAAAGTGTTAGAGTCAAAGGCACAAATCCCAGACAAGCTAGGTAGACACTAAAAGTAAAATATCTGGAAAAAGAAACTATATCAAAAGAGCCACACAAGAATCAGGGACAAGAAGTGAAACTGTGAAACACTCAATACCAGAATAAAAACAGGTTGTGAAAAAACCAAGGATGATTCAGAATAGTTTCTGATAACTACTTTGTGGTGTTCACTGATCATCTGCATCTGTAAATGTGAATGTGGGGAGGGAATATGTCAGCCTGGTTTAAAGGCAGGGTAACCAGCTTTTTAGAAAGCCAATCCGGACATAGTCAAACCCAACAAGAAAACCATAATGCCATATAAAATAAGTAATAACACACATGTGATACTACTTTTACATTAAAATAGGAAAAATAGGTGATTCTTGAAATTATGGGTCATTCTGTATCACTAACTTTTTTCTGTAAATGCAAAACAATAATAAGAATAGTTAGTAGTTAATAGCATAATTAAATAACATACTGCAAAAAGTGAATATTTATACATTTTGTCATCTGAAGAGCAACTTAATCTTGTTAAACTTAATGAGACATTTCATTTTTTAGGCTCTATTATTATCATGTACTTTTCCAATTTTTCTGGTTTCCCTTGCCTTTTATTTAAATTTATTTTGTTTAACAAGTACATAAAACAATAAAAATTATACATATTTATGAAATACAATGTGATATTTCAATACATGTATACATTGTAGAACATTTGAATCAGAGCAAACATCTACTTCCTTAAATGTTTATAATTCCTTTATGATGAAAGCATTCAAAATAATTCTTCTAGCTTTTTTAAATGTACAATAAATTATTGTTACCTATAGTCAGCCTGGGCTGGGATTTAGCTCAGTTGGTAGATTGCCACTCTGCAGTCTCTGAGGTCCCAGGTCCGATTCCCAGTACTGAAAAAATGGAAGAAGGACATGATAAACCACTGTCAAGGCAATCGGGAAAACCATCAGCCATTAAAAGCCCTATGAGGGTCGCTATGAGTGGGACACTGCTTGACAACACCTAACAACAACAACATAGTCAGCCTATTATGCAATAGCAGACTAGAACATCTTACTCATCTAACTATAACTTAGTATTCATTGATTAACTTTTCTCAATCCCTCCCTTCCCTCTACCCAGTCTCTGATAACCATAAAATTCAATGAGATCCATGTCTTTATATTCTGCATAAGAATGAGAGTGCAGTGCTTGTCTTTCTGTACCTGGTTTATAACACCTCATGAAAGATCTCCAGTTCCAACCACATTGTTACAAGTGACAAGATTTCATCTTTTTTTATGGCTGAATAGTATTCACTGTGCATATCTACAACATTTTCTTTGTTCATCAATTAATAGATACTTAGGTTGTTTCCATTTCTTGGCTATTGTGATTAGTGATACAATAAACATTGCAGATGTGGAGTGCAGATGTGTGTGTGTGTGTGTGTGTGTTGGTTTTTTTTTTTAGATACTTGGGGGTTGAACCCAGGTCCTTGAGCAAGCTAGGCAAATGTTCCACCACTGTGCTGCACCACTAGTCCATTTTTTATTTTTTGTTTTGTGTCAGGGTCTCGCTAAGATACACATGCTGCCTCTGGCCCCGAACTCATGATCTTCCTGCCTCCTCCTGAGTTACTGGTATTACAGGCTTGCACCACCACTCTTGACCTGAAGATGTAAAACACTGATTTCATTCCCTCAGTGTATGGATATATACCCAAGTAGTGAGATTGCTGGATCATATGGTTAAACTTTCGAGGAACTTCCATACTGTTTTCCATAATTGCTGTACTAATTTTGATTCCCACTAGCAGTATTCAAGGGTCCCTTTTCTCTACATCCTTGCCAATACTTGTTATTTCCTGCCTTTTTGATAATAGCCAATCTTACCTGGAATGAGGTGATTTCTCATTGTGGTTTTCATTTCAATTTCTATGATGAAAATTTTTTCATACACCTAGTAGACATTTTGGGAGAAGGACCTGTCAACCCCCTCCCAAAAATCAATCTGTCATTGAAAACCCTATGAACAGCAGAGAAGCACTGACAATCGTGTTTCCCCTGTTGTACAGGGGGTCGCTATGAGTCGGATACCGACTCGACGGCAAACAACAACAAGTAGACATTTGTATGTGCTTTTTTGAAAAATGTCAGTATAAGTCAATATACTGCTCATTCTTTAATATGGTTACCTGTTTCTTTACTCTTGAGTTTTAAGAGTTCCTTATATATTTTAGATATCAATCTCTTATCAAATGCACAGTTTGCAAATACTCTCTCCAATTCTGCAGGTCATCTTTTCACTCTGTTTATTGTTTCCTCTGCTGTGCCAGAGTTTTCATTTTGTTATAATCCCATTTGTTTATTTTTCCTTTTGTTGCCTGTGTTTTAAGGCTCTTATCAAAAAAATCCTTGCCCCTTACAATCTCCTGAGGTATTTCCTCTATTCTTTCTTTTATTAGTGTCATAGTTTCAGGTCTTACATTTAAGTTGTTAATCCATTTTAAGTTGATTTTTTTTTTAACTGGTGAGAGATAGGGATCTTGCTTCATTGTTCTGCAGGTAGTTATCCAATTTTCCCAGTACCATTTACTGAAAAGACTGTCATTTCTCTGACGTGTGTTGTTAGCACCTGTATTGAAAATTAACTGGCTGTAGATATATAAGTTGACTTCTAGGTTTTCCATTCTGTTCCATTTGTTTATATGTCTTTTTCTCTATACTGTGTATTCTTATATATAAATGTGACTTTAAGAGGAGACTGTAATTATGACTAATTAAATAAAGATTGCCTACATTTGATTAAAAAATATTAACATGTTTCCCTTTATCTCAAAATATTTTTATTCTTGCTAGTTAATTTTCTAATAATAATTCTTTGAAATGAGTCAGTTCTTAGATATCCTTCTTTTCTTTTATACAGTGATAAAATTGAACACGGTCAAACATAAAATTCCCTTTGGCTTTCATCTCTGTTCTCACCAGACCCACATTGCAATGATTCTTGGTCTCAGTTCAAAGAGATAGTATCAAGTCAAATATCCTCTCAACAACAGTGTTTGAGCATGGAATATTTAGGATTTTGCTTATTAGCATTTGCAGGATTTTATATTTGTAAGAATTAGTTTACAGCTCTCCAAAAGTTTCCATCCACTTTATTTGTATGTTTGTTTTGGTAGACCAATTGTTTGTCAATCAGGTCTTTTGCATCTATATATTGATTATAATTACTATCCATCTCTAAAATGGTAATCATCAGCAAACCCTTCATAGCTCAAAAGATGTCATCATACATTATTTCTCTCTCTTTTCCAGGACACAGTGGAATATTACTTAAGAAACTGAAGCTGAATTCCAAGTAATTTTTAGTAAAGAAATCAAAGAAATTATATTCTAGCTAGTTTTCTTGTTTTTATTATATTTTCTGAGTTTTATCAGTTAATATCTTTAAAATTATCATGTTTTCATTATATTTGTTACCCAGACATAACACTGAACCACTGAAATGTAATTAGTTGATCCTTGCATAGGCTCCTTATAGCTTCTTTAAAAATCATCAAACAGTATAATTCTTTTCTCTATATCCATCTTCAATCTGTTTCAAAAATAAACAAAATCATTCTTTTCTTATGTTTTTAAAATATAATTTTACAAGTTAATATTTTAAAACCTTTCATATGGCCAACAATAATTACATTCATCCTGCAAATACATCTCTAAGGAAGATATCTCTTCTCATTTCTGGAAAGTAAAAAATCTCATTAAGTTCTTCACATTTTGAGGAAATTGAAAAGTGATCAACAGCTTTTATTATCAATGTTTTATTACTACAGGTAAGAATATCAAAGTCCTTTATAGCTGTGTTGTAATAGGAGGTATTCATGACATTTAGCTGGTAAAATATTCTTCACTGATTTTGAGAAGAGATTTACAGGCAGAATGGAATTTGTCAAAATTCATAATTGTAATGTCTATGTAACATGTAGATAGATGAGTAAAGTCTAGTTTGTATTTGACAAGACCAGCAATAAACATTTGTGTTATGTTTTCTGAGGATTTCCTGAAGTCTTCATAATAATCAAGATATTTTGGATCTCCACTTTCCAAATCCAACTGCCTAAGAACTAGGAGGAATATTTTCTATTGCTATGATGTGAAGTTTTTGTTAGGTGCCATTGTGTAGGGTCCATTATGAGTTGAAGTATCTGAAGTATCACTTGCTATACTGTTGAAAGAATGAATGTTAGAAAGATCTGAAATAATCAGCTAAATTATTTGTTATAAAATTTTTGCTTCTCTGAGGTTAGTTTCAGAGAGCACTCTAAGGTTAGTTGTGACCTCAGAAACTAACTTTACTCAGTTTCCTAGAGCAATGAAAAGAATGATACAATAATGTGCATTCCTTCCTATGATAGTCCAAGGCTAGTTCAGGAGTTTATTTTCATCTGAGCATTGGTTTCTTTTCCAGAGACATACACACTTTTGACTGATAGAGAAGTACTTGCCTTTCTCATCCTGACTTGGGAGACCCATTTTCTATATATGCTTTTATATCTCCTCTATTAAGCCCAATCCCAAATTCTTTTTTGCCTATCAGTGCTTCTCAAGGTATTGCCTGCCCACTCCAGTTATTGTGTCCTTCCATCTCTCGTACATTCATACACTTCTTTCTCATATGTGGGTCGTGCCAGAATTGGTTTTAAAACCTTCTCATTTTCATTTTCTTTAACTCTTGGAAAATATGGTCATTCTTGAAAAAAATAGCACTTTACAATCTTAAAATTTTAAAAACCACTCTCAATACCAAGCACAATTACTCCACAAACTCAAAGATTGTTGATACACAAATGATTTCCACAATTGTACATTTTAACCACATCTATTGCTATGAATTGACAGTGATGGTTGCCAACATCAGTGATTAGGGGGAAAGGAATGAAGAAAAAAGAGATATAGCAACAGTAAAACAGAGATAATCTATGCCATGTTCCTTTAACATGGAAAACATTGTTGTACCAAGCCCTAGTTTGGGGGTCACTATGTGGATTTTGTCCTTTCCCCTCAATCTTCCTCACATTTCTCTGAAAACTGAGGTTTTTCATATTCTCCTACTTAAAGAGCCTGAGACACAGTTTCAGTTGGCCACATATACATACTAGAATTCTGCATGAGCCCATCAGTAACCACTGATCAAAAGTGGCTAAAGATGTACATATAAACTGAGCAATGATATTCAGAAAAATATAGCACTTTCAAATGTTTGTTCCTGATCCATTTATAATGGGAACAAATCTCTCTTCTGTTGATGTACAGAATGAGATTTCTTTCTAACACAAGTAAAACTAAAAATGTTTGATAATTTGTCTCAATGACCCAGTGTGAGGTTGATATATTTATTCTGCTTCCTTAATTAATTCCAGTAGGCTCAAAATATATCCATGAAATTTCTTTATGATGTGCCAAGCTATGTTTCCATCTCTAATATCATAGGGACACTTTAGCTAGCCTCTTTACCATTGTGGCAGGCTTAACAAAGCATCTAGGAAAATGATTAGACCCACACTTGTACAATTTTGTATAATCAAAGAAAATTAAAAAAAAAACATATCAATACATTTAGAAAGCATCTTCAAAGATAGGATTTCCCCACAGGCTTGGAGTTTGTACTTAAGCCTTTTTACAGATCTATAAAGGAAAAGTAAGCTAGAAACTTGGCTTTCAGATACTCACTCATGCAGTTTGAATTTTTAATGATTACTGAGAGCTCTTCTTTTGGGATCCTGCTAAAGTAGAACATCAGAGAATCAAGTAATGAATGCTCCATCTTCTTGTTATATCTAGCTTGAGCAAAGGGTTCCTTAACCAAGTCTAGGGGTAAAGAGTTATCAGCTTTACTCTGAAAAGGCTAATGAGTATCTGGTTTCAATAAGAAATTCAGGCATTTTTACCAAATCCTGAATCCCAGGCGTCTGGTATAGGATGTAATCAATCACTGAGCATAGGTAGGTAAGATCATTACTTCAATTCCTTTCTTTCATGTACTCTGAATGGAATATATTAGAATAACTGCTTTCCTTTTAATACATATGCCTACAGTTGTACCACGGTGGCCTCCCATCCCATCAGATCTTGGAAGCTAAGCAGGATTGGGCCTGGTTAGTACTTGGATAAGAGACTGCCTGGGAACACCAGGTGCTATAGGCTTGGGAGAAGGACCCAGCAACCCCCTCCCAAAAACCAATCCACTGTTGAAAACCCTGTGAACAGCAGAGAAGCACTGACAAAATGTTTCACCTGTTGTACATAGGGTCACTATTAGTTGGGTACAGACTCAATGGCACCCAACAACAACATTTAACACATGGCTAGTTTTAAACTATATGAAGTGGATTATTTGGGTGAAGCTACTGTTTTTCGACTATTTGCTACAGAATTCCTTTCTCCTCATAAGAAAGGCAGAAGAAACAAACTAGAAGTCAGGAAAACTAGAAGTTATTCTCAGTCTACCTCCTCTGTCTCTGATCTTCAGTGAATCTGGTGGCTTTTCTTCATGGAAAGAGATCTATCTACCACAGAAGAGTGGAGTAAATTCCAGAAAATCAATGTCTCTTGTGCACATTTCACCTTCCAATCAGGAATAACAGTTCTGTGTTCATTTTAAAGACTCCTGGGAAAGATGTATCATGGTTCTAGTTCTAAGGACATTTGTCTGTAGTATATAACCATACAGACTGTACTATAAATAAGCACATGATGATGATTATCTAGAGTGTGCAAGTTAAAACTGAAGCTTGGATGAGAAAAAGTTCTCACTCAAGTGTTATAATGCAACATTTTCTAATCTTTCTAAAATTTGACCCTAAACAAGTGAATTTATAGTAAGTGGTGGTGTTGTTAGGTGCCATTGAGTTTAATCCAACTCATAGTGACCGTCATAGGGTTTTCAATGGCTGACTGTTTCAGGATTGTTTCAGGAGTGGGTTGCCACTTCCTTCTCCTGTTTTTGTGGTACTAGGAATCAAACTCAGGGCCTCAGAGAGTGCAGCGCAATACCCTACCAAATGAGCTAACTCTAGCCCCTTATTGTAAGTATGATGGTTAAAATATTGGCTTTTAAATATTAGAAAATACTCCAAATGATAAAAATAGTATATCCAATTGTTATTAAAATATTTTATTACCTAATATTTATTAAATCTTTAATATGTTCAAAATACTTTGTGTATCAACTCACTTATTCCGCTCAATAACCTTAAGAAAGAACTAACAGTTTATCTACATTTTACTGATGAGAAAACTTAAACACAGATTTAAGTAACTTGAATCAATTCATACAATTGGTACATGGATGGGTCAAGATCATATCCTGTTTGATAGGCTAAGAAAATATAGTAAAGAGTTATTCCCAGTGGGTAATAACTGTAAATATTTATGTTTATTGAAATAATACTTAACTTCAGTAGTATTTCAATACAGTTTGCCAAACAACTGGTTTGGCAATACATTGTGTTGACCAATGTTATTGAAGTCATTGAAATCCTTTAATCGTCAGAAGTTTAAACAGACAGCCCTCCACTATATTTATGCCCCAGCAAATTTCTTTCTTCTCCATCTTGGTACCATTTGGTCAATAGCATCTGGCAAAGAAGCTTGTTTTAGAGCATAATTATCAGGCAGTCAGCTCTTGGCTAGCTAGTGCTTCTTGCAAATCTCTAGAAACATGTGTCTAAGGCAAGTAGGATCACAATTTTTTTTTCAGTTGAATAAGTAGCTATATGTCCTTGGTCCTTATTTAATTTTTAAGTTTCAGAATGCAAGAGAATCTAAAAATTCCCCACAACTACTTTGAAGTCACCATCAAGATAATTCTTTGTTTTACTTATACATGTGATGAAATAGAAGCACAAAAAGGTATGTAGTGCCTCTGACCACATTCATACTATGCAATCCCAGCAGAAATGTTTGCCCAGCTGATTATAAATATGTACTTTGGTTATGCTTCAGTAAGAGTTCTTCCTAAGTTCTATATGTCTTAACCATACATACTTTGGGTCAAAAATTCAGTGAGTGGGGACTGAGACCTCAAGCCTCAGCTTTAGAGCATAGTGCTACCACCTGTAGCTGGCCACTGTCCTAAGGCAAGGGATAATTGTTATGGACAATCTCATAAATTTTTAATGTTGACAATATTCCCCCATGCCATCCAAGCTCCAGTGTATAAAAACTGTAACCCCAAATCCCAAGTTTGAATGCTTTCATACTATCAGAAATTTTCATTGGTTTTCATACAATTTTTCATTGCATTTACCAGAGGTTTTGTATCTGAATATTTTTAGTTCTCATAGAATAAGAACAAAGGTAAAATCAAACAAAAAAAATAATGGCAGACTAAGGACGAGAACTCAAAACCACCTATGTTCTTTGCTATTCTCTGAACACGTTAGGAATTATGTGATTCTGGAGAAAGCACATCAACATACTCCATCCTTAACCATGAGGGATACATTCCAAAACCCCCTATGAAGGCCTAAATCCACTGGTGGTACTGCACCCTATACACAGGCTATTTTTTTCCTATAGTAAGTTATAAATTAGGCACAGTAAGAGATCAAAAACAATAGCTAATAATAACAGAACAATTATAACAATACACAAGAGTTATGTGAATATGGTGCTCTCTCTCTCTCTCTCTCTCTCTTCTCTCTCATTTTATTGTACTATAGTCATACTCTGTGTTAGTCAGCTTTCCAACATTGTAACAAAATCCTGAGAAAATTTAACTTAAAAGAGAAAACGTTTATTTTACCCCATAGTTTCAGAGAGTTCAGCATGTGATCAGCTGGCTCCATTGTTCTGGAGCCTATGGTGAGGCAGAGTATCATGGTGGGCAGGTATAATGGAGCTCTGTTCACTTCATGGCAGCCAAGAAGCAAAGAGAGACAGAAGAGGCCATGGTTCCATTATTCCCTTCGAGGGCATTCTCTCAGCAATCTAATTTCCGTCCAGTGGGCCCCACCTCCTAAAGGTTCCACCACCTCCCAATAGTACCACAAGTTGGTAACTTAGCATTTAGCATATCAACCTTTGGTTGACATTTGAGATCCAAAGCATGACACTTTCTTCTTGTGATATTGTGAGAAGACACAATACTTACATATGAGATGAAATGAGGTGAGTGATGTAGGCATTCAGATGTAGCTTTAGCCTATTACATAAGTGTTACTCAAACGCCAGCACTGTAATGCTGCAATAATTGATCTCTTAACTCAGACAGCTACTAAGTGTCTAATGGGTGGATAGTGTATACAACGTGGATACAACAAAGAGATAATTCACAACCTGGGTAGAAGTGAGAAGACTTGTGATTTAATCTTACTACTCAGAAGGATACACAAATTAAAATTTATGAATTATTTATTTTGAAGTTTTCCCTTTAGTATTTTCAGGCAGTGGCCAGCTGTGGGTAACTGAAACCACAAAAGGTGAAGCCATGCATGAGGGGGCACTGCTTTCTCTCTAGAAAACAGGGTAAATGAGAAGTTTCCCCAAAAACTTCAGATCTACCCTGGAGAGTTTATAAAGCTGTGCAAATAGAGTTCTTGGGATTTAAGGAATTAGGAGATAATTTCAATTCTCTCCCTACCTTGCTTAGTGATCTAACCTCCCTGTGCCCTTTACCTATATACCTTAAGTCATATCTCCAAATAGTTGTGATTAATTCCCTAAAGCAAGTCTACAGCCAGGTAGTAAAGTCCACACCAATGGTTTGCTTTCATAGTCAACTGATAGCTGATGGTGTACCAACTATCAAGGGCAAGATTCCTGGAGCAGGAAGTACCCTATTCAACATGTCTGGCATTACTTGAACACTAAGGGAAGCTCTGTGGTCCATCTTCACAGTGTAAGAGTGATATAATAAGATTGGATTATTCCTATTAAGTGCAAGCGAATCAGATCCAACTCACAGTGACCCCGTGTACAATAGAATGAAACACCACCCAACATTGTGCTATGCACCCAATCTTTTCACATTTGAGCCCATTGTTGCAGTCACTATGTTTCTTCTCATTTTGAGTCATGCCACATCAACAAAAGGAGATAACAGGGGTTTTGCTCCATTCCCATCATTAAGGTTGACTCTACTTTGAGGAGGCAACTTTTCCTCAGTCAATTCTTGAATGTCTTCCAGCCTGGGTGGCTCAATTTCCAGCACAGTATTTGACAGTGCTCCTCTGCTATTCACAGGGTTTCAAATGGATACTTGTTTTGGGGGTGGGATGCTGGGTCCTTCTCCCTAAGCTGTCTTAGTCTGGAAGCTCAATTGAAACCTGTCCACCATGGGTGGCCCTGCCAGTAGCTGAAATACTGGTGGTGGCATAGCTCTTAGCATCACAGCAACACGCAAACAACCATAGCATGACAAGTTGACAAACATATGGGGCACAAGATTGGATAGAGCCCAGAAAAGAGCCACAAAAAATCCTAAAAGGGTTAAAAAGTAAAACTAAGGAATAAAGATCAAAGAAGCCAAAGAAAATAGTGCAGAAGCAAGAAAACTCCTTGGTCACGTAGTAACTGTCCTTAAGACTGACTATAAAGGTCCTCTTCCTCAGCTGCTTTCTACCATCACCATAGAGACTATAACCGAAGCAAATGAATTTCAAGTGCTCCAGAAATTTTAGAGGCAAGTGGAGGATGTTTTCAAGAAGCAGAAGCAGCTGAAAACAGTTGTGCCTTGTGCATTTCCTTCTGAAGAGCTTTTTTAAAGCAGCCATATATTCTAGATGGATTAGAGTTAAATTCATTTTTTGAGACTGCATTTTAGACTAGATTGTTGTATTTTTATTTTTATTTTTATTTTCTGCAAGGGTTATGGACCTCTTTGAGAATCTTATGCAATCTACAGATCATCTCATGAAAATGCATATATTCACACAGATTCTGAAGCTCTTTATGAACCTCAGGTAGGATAACACCTTCAGATTCCTTCCAGCTATGTGATTATTCAGGATGCACCAGGATGCTTCTGACAAAGGAACTCTCTGTGTTCTAAACACCTTGCTCTTATCTCCTATTATCTCTGACTTCTGGGATCAGGCTGCAATTCCTAAACTGTCATTCTTCCTGCTCTCCATCCCTTCTAGACACTGGCAGTGCACAGCTGAAGCAGTGCATGCTGCCAGGGCAGGAAAGGAGGGGTGGGGGGGCGCAAAAATACTCTTGTTAGAGCAAATATATATCTTTACTGTGTCAGCAAACTCTGTCCCTAACTCTCTAAATATTCCAAGCCTCAAGGTGCACACTTGGGAAAGCAGGGAACCATGGCCATATTCACATTCCATATACCCTTCATCAGAAATCAGTCAGAGCTGCCACACTGAACAAACACATTTGCATGAGGAAGAGGGCCATTAGATCCTCCTTAAATCAGCTTAGCCAATCACTTAAGGCTGACCTGGCCGAGGTAGTTTTTAAATTGTGGTTTAGCTTGAGACCAATTTGCCTTAACAATCTGAGTGTGGTATATTAAATGAGAGAACTCATGAAACCAGGAGACTTCATGCTTAAATCATCTGATTCCCCTAGTACTACCTTGGCTCCCCAAAGCTGTTGTTTTCAAGCACCTGTTAACTGCAAATTTTGACTTCTCCATCTTTAGAATATCTCCACTGACCCTCATTTATCAAGTAGTTCATGTTCAAATGGTATTTTACAAAACTTTTAGAAAGGTACTATAGCACTGGCACAAAGAGGCTATAGCCTGGAAAATGAGTGGTTTCAAGTCACACTGGTATCACTTACTGTGTGATGTGGACCAAATTGTTTGATCTCTCTGAATTTTAGATTTCTCGCATGTGAATCAAGAAAAGTAATCATTCTTATTTCATAGAGCTGTTGTAAAGATTAAATGAGAGAAAATCTATAAAGTTCTTTAAAATATACCCAGCACATAGTAAGTGTTCTCTGTGGTAGTGTTTGAATAATATTTTCTCACATATTATCTCATTTGCTCCACAAACATCACTTGTGGAGAAAGCAAGACAGATTTATATATATTAGAAACAAAGATAGAGGTTAAATAATTGATCACAGACAAAGGATATATTTTAGAGTATAATGCTACTATTTCCTTTACATTTTTGGTTCATATACTTTATTGGGTCACTGACACTTTGAGAAATTTATAAATGCTATGGATTATTTTTACCACCTCCTACCAAAAAAGCATACCTACAAACCACTCAAATTTTTGTCTCTAATTTCAAGGGGCTCAAAGACAACATAAAACCCATTCATGAAACCTCCATGAATTGTTTCAGAATTCTTTATTCTTTTTCAAGAAAGAAAGAAAAAGAAAGAAGGAAGGAGAGAAAGAAGGAAATAAAGAAAAAGAGAAATAAAGAACAAAGAAAGAAAGGAAAGAAGGAAGGAAAGGATGAAGAAAGAAAAAAAAAGAAAGAAAAGAAAGGAAAGAAAGAAAGAAAGAAAGAAAGAAAGAAAGAAAGAAAGAAAGAGCGAGCAGAAGAAAGAGTTCTTCTCATGTTTACCCCCAATTTCAAAACTCCTCTCTGTCAATGATTCTTAGACATGGCAGCTTAGAGTACTCAAAACACATTTTGAACTGTGAGTCCCATGACTCCCCTGTTTCTACACCTAAATTATCACATTCATTCCATCTGTGTTTGAATCATTAATGTCCATTACCTCAGTCTCTGCATCATTTCCCACTTGTTTCCTGGTTGCCTTCTGCTTCTATAAACAAAAATGAAGGTAATGAGCTCCAGTTGAATTTTCATTCCAAGTCTTATCAACCTATACCAAAACTAAAGAAAGCTGGCCTGATCAAAAATTGCAGGAATTCAAGCAACTATCAACATTTCTTGAGGCTCAATCAGCCCATCCTTCTTTCCCTCAATAAAATTAGAAACTGTGTTACATGTGAAGTGATTTGGCTCAAACATTTAGCGTTGTTGTTTCTGTTATTGTTGTTCTCTTATTACCACCATTTTGCTTCCCCAAACTTCTTCATAAGTCAGTTCCATCATTAAGTTTAGGTTATGTCTAGCTGCTATTTCTTCAGATTTCCATGTGAGTAGACAGTGGGGAGAAAAATTTATCCACCAGGAATTTGACAAGATAATCTTACTTACCTTCATTACTCATGTTAACAAGTCATCTTCTTGGAAGACAGGCAGTTACATGCATTTCCACAGCTGATGTCAGCTGAATTTTTGCCATCTCAGAGCACAAAAATAGCAAAAGTCTAACTCTGGAGTAATTGGCACTCCCTTATAGATGACCCATAGTAATGATGCCTTAAAAACAAAAGTACAATTATATGTTAATCCAGAATAGTGTAAGCTTTGCCTAGAAATCCAAACTTCCTCAGAAGGAAAATGTGTTTTGTAAAACAGTGGGAATAAATTTGGTATTAACTCTGTTGTTTCCATCTCAATTAAGGCCATTTCCATTTTGGTAACATTACAAAAGAGTCCTCAAAACTAGAGCAGACAATATTTCTTGACTGTTTAATCTTTAAAAAGGTTATATTTCCGCACCGGGTGCGGTGGTGTACGCCTGTAATCCCAGCAGCTCGAGACATGGAGGCGGGAGGATCACAAGTTTGAGACCAGGGTCAGTCTTCATAGCTTAGTGAGACCCTGTCTCAAAAAGTCAAAAAAAATGGGCTGGTGGCGCAGCTCAGCAGTCCAGCACTTGCAAAGCATGCAGGTGTGAGGCCCTGGGTTCAACCCCCAGTACCACAAAAAAAAAAAAAAAGTTATATTTCCTAAGCTAAAATGATACCTATCTTTCCAGGAATTTATGATCCTCATAGTCATATGTCTCTGAGAAATAAAAAGAATTTTTCAAACTACTGTAAAATAAATTAGTCTATCATTTGCTTCATTATCATGCAAAAAAGAAAATGTAAATAAGCTTTTCAAGTCAGTTCAAGATGTTCTCAAGAAATAACAGAAAATAATTTAACCAATAAGGAGAACACAGCTTTCAGAAGTGCCAAAACTACACATTTGCTTTGTGTCTTTTCTCCCTGAGTTACTTTGAGGAGGAAAAGGTCTGACTGAAGGCAGCATGCCTGGCATGGGGCAGCATACCAGGATAGGTGCACAGAGCCTCATCCAAAGGGCAAGAAAAGTTCCAGATCATATCTACAATCTACTTCTGTAACATTCACCAAACCCCCTGAACATCTCTCCAGAGAAACAGACAAATAGAGATAGAGATAGAGATGATAGAGACAGACAGAGAAAGGAGTATATTAATTATGAGGCATGAACAACTTAAGGAAGGAAAGATTTATTTTGGTTCATGGTTTTAGAAGTTTCAGTCCATCATGGTAAGAAAAATGTGGTAAAACAGAGCAGCTCACATCATCGTGGCCAGAAAGCAGGGAGAGAGACAATTCCTGCACTAACAGGCTTTCTCCTTTCACCCCTTTTATTACATTCAAGGCCACCACCTATGGGATGGTGCTATACACATTCATGGTGACCCTCTTTCCTTTCTGTAAACATCTTCACAGACACACCTAGAGGTATGCTTTACTAATCTCCTAGGCACTCCTCAATCCAATCAATTTGGCAATCAAGATTAACCATCACATGTCCACCCCTGTCAACTTGACATGCAAACACATCTCCTTAAAACATAACATTCTACTGTGACCCCCAAAATGCTTATGTCCATTTCTTAATGAAAAATACATTCAGTTTTTCTCCAAGAGAACCCATAGTCTTAAGAGTTCCAACATTGTTCAAAAGTCCAAGCTCTAAGTCTCCTCTGGGACTCAAGACAAACTCTTAACTGTGAGCCTCTGTAAAATCCAAAAGAAAATTGCATACTTCCAATATACAATGGCATGTAGTACACATTCCCATTCTAAAAGAAAGGAATAGGAAGATAGCAAGGAAGGATAAGACCAAAGCAAGACCAAAACCCAGAAATGCAAATATTAAATCCTATAGCTCCATGTATGGCACCTGGGCCATCTGGTGGCATGATATGAACTCCCAAGAACTCATGATTATGTAGGTTGAGAAGGCTCACAATCTGCCATCTGCAAATTGGAGAACCAGGAAAGCCAATCATATAATTCAATCCGAGTTCAAAAGCCTGAGAACAAGAGGCCAGCTGGTATAAGTCCCAGTTCAAATCTGAAGGCCCAAAAGACAAGAGTGAGAAGGTCAAAGAGTAAGAGAAGATAAATATTCCAATTCAATTTAGAGAGTAAATTTGCCCTTCTTCCACCATTTGCTTTACTCAGGACTTCAATGGATTTGTTGGTCCCCATACACAGGGGTGAGGGCAATCTTCTTTACTTAGTCTACTGATCCAAATTCTAATGTGTTCGGAAGACACCCTGTCAGATATACCTGGAAATATTTTACCAGCTATCTGAATACCTCTTAGCCCAGTGAAGTTGATATATAAAATCAACCATCACAAGTACTATGTGCCCAAACAACCATTGTTTCAACAATTACCAAACACCTATCAGGAGCCAGATATTTCCAAGATATCCATCATCTTCCTGCTCCTATGGAGATATAACAATTATACACAGTATGATAAGTGATACAAGTGCTTTTAAGTCAGCCAGCATCTAACATCATAGGGCATATTAATCCAGGAAAGTGCCCCAAACATAGTGTTTTTACCAAACAGAATCCTCAGACTAGGAAACATCCGCCTCTAGTTATATAAAATAAATTGTATAGGTAGTCTTTGAGACTCTTTGAGGATATGGATCTAAGCATCAGATCCAAAAAGTCAGTCCCATTTTAAAGCCAAGACCTGAAACTGAATCCAATACCACTCTTATAAACCTGTGAATGAGAAAATGCTTACATTTACATAGCACATTGGGTGTTTCCAATCACTTTTATAATTTTAAGTCTTCTGCCTTTTAAAGTATTTAAAGAAAGACATTATTATCCTGATTTCATTATATATTTACTACATGGAATATATCATTTGTTATATAACAGTTTTATATATAATTTCTTATCAACAGATTATATATTGTTGTTGTTGTTAGGTGCCGTCGAGTCGGTATCCGACTCATAGCGACCCTCATAGGGTTTTCAATGGCTGACTGTTTCAGGATTGCCTTGGAAGTAGATTGCCAGGCCCTTCTCCAAATATACAAATATATAAAGCACATATTTATTATGTATAAACAATAGGATATTAAACAAAATACCATATTTTTGCATTTTATCATTTAATATTTGCCTCTCCTATTAGAATTAAACTCCTTGAGAGCTTGTCTTTTTATTTTTTTAACCTTGTTGCATGCTTATGCTTAGTTAGACTGATAGAAAGCACACAGTTGATATTTAGTACATGTTGGTTGAATGAATGCTTAATGAATTTTATATTTAAGAAAACAAGAATTAAGTGACCTATATATATTAAGGGGCTGGGATTTAGCTCAGTTGGTAGAGCACCGCTCTGCAGTCTCTGAGGTCCCGAGTTCGATTCCCAGCACCACAAAAATGGGAGAAGGACGTGGCAACCCACTCTCAAGGCAATCCCAAAACAATCTGCCATTGAAAACCCTATGAGGGTCACTATGAGCCGGATACGACTCGACAGCACCTAACAACAACAACAACAACAATACATATTAAGGTATATAGAAAATATACTCTCCAGCCAGTGTCTGGTAAAGACAAGATAGAACAAAAATCCTCTGACTCCTTTAAGCTTCTACCAGATTTCCCCTACCATCATAAGAACTTAGGAAATGGCAAGGAAGATGGTATTTTCTTCCTACTACCTGCCCCCACTTCCTTATCTCCATTATACCTTCCCTCTCACAACCACTGGATCCATCAATCAGAAAGGCTCTATGGACAGCACTTCAAGAAACACCACCAAAAATGGACTTTGTTTAGCCATCCAGTCCTTCCTGACTTGTGACTCACTATGAAGCCTCCCTCTCACCTACTGTAGTAAGCTGGTAGGATATGCTTTTGATTAAATCCTATCCCAGTTTTCTGAATAATATTTTTTCAAAGAGCTTTCTCTTTGACTTTGTATCACTCTAGTAAAAATATCAGAAGTAGGCCCAGACAAAAATATCTAATACCCTCTGTTGTAACATCAGCTTTAATAAAAAAATTTCAATTTTTTCAGACTATATTGAATGGTTACAATGTTTTCAAAAATATGGGCTACCTGATGAAAGCATGTGCTGATATCAACAAAATCAACAGATTTAGTCAAAGCTTTATATGGGCATAAAAAAGCAAGATATGAGCCAGGCGCTGTGGCGCACACCTATATTCTCAGTGGCTCGGGAGGTGGAGGCAGGAGGATCACAAGTTTGAGACCAGAGGCAGTGTGTGTAACTTAACAAGACCCTGTCTCAAAAAGTTAAAAAAAAATGGGCTGGGGGTGCAGCTCAGTGGTCTAGCACTTGCAAAGCATGCAAGCATGAGGCCCTGGGTTCAACTCCCAATACCAAAAAAAAAAAAAAAAATGCAAGATGTTTTCCTTTCCCAAGAAATTTTCTCCATGATCCCTGGTTTGATGCTTAAAATTCTCATATTAATAAGGCCTTGAATTTAGGCATAAAGATGTTATTAAAACACCAATGGTCCTTAGTGAGGAATATAGCAATAAAGTACTATAGTAAAGAAGGCATTGGATCACATTAAAATATCAGAGCACTCATTTGACATTACTCTCAAAGAAAAGGACACAAAACAGGAAATGCAAGAGGAAGATGTACCAGTGGTTTCTCCTTTTCTATTTCTAGTCTCAGTTTTCTAGTTTAAACTCTTACCATCTTTTATCTCTATTATTAATTAGTTCCATGGCTCTTGTTGTTGTTGTTGTTAGGTGCCGTCGAGTCGGTATCTGACTCATAGTGACCCTCATAGGGTTTTCAATGGCTGTTTCGGGATTGCCTTGGGAGTGGATTGCCAGGCCCTTCTCCCATTTTTGCAGTGCTGGGGATTGAACTCGGATCCTCAGAGACTGCAGCGCAGCACTCTACCAACTGAGCTAAATCCCTGAGGCTCCATGGCTCTAGTCTCTTCATATCTCCAAACTTCCGATTCATTCTCCAACTGCCAACAGAGTAATAAATGTAAAATATAAATCTGACCTTGTCATTCTCATCTTAAAATTCATCCTCATCACTAAAACTGATATCCAGCCTCCTTTTGCATGTAAATAAAGTGGCCCATTTCTTGTCTGTTTCTTAAGTCATATTTCCTCCTGTCCCACAGGCTGGTAGATATCTCATTAACCATTTCAAGTGAAGCCAGAGTGGCCTTGCGCCAAAGCCTTGTTAGGAATTTTAAGTTTTTATAGCTCAGCTCAGCTGACAATATTAAAGTTTCTGACTCCTTGCAAAATTCTGGCTCTGTGTTAAGTACTTTAAATATCCCATTTAACTTTTCCCAAGTTCATATGTGCATTCCACTTTTTTTTTTAAGATGAAATTGAAGCTAGTAGTGATTAAGAAACTTGCTCAACTGGGTGGTAATGGTAGCATTAAACTTCAAACTCAGAACTGCTTAAGTCTAAAGCACAAGCTAATACCACAACATAATGATTTACTAAACACATGGAAATATATTAAATTGTAAAATCTAAATGCAACAGTTGCACTCTAAGTTCTGGGATGGAAACATAATTCAAACACAATTCAAGTAGAGGACCAATTCTTTAGAAAATTTGAAGTCCATTCTTTCTTCTACATTCTTAATATATCTCAAGTTATGCAATACTTCCAAATTACTAGGTACCTAGATAATATATTGGGCTGGGATTTAGCTCAGTGGGTAGAGCACTGTGCTGCAGTCTCTGAGGTCCCGAGTTCAATTCCCAGCACCGCAAAAATGGGAGAAAGGCCTGGCAATCCACTCCCAAGGGAATCCCGAAGCACTCAGCCATTGAAAACCCTATGAAGGTCACTATGAGTTGGATACTGACTCGATGGCACCTAACAACAACAAAAACAACAGATAATATATTAGAGTACCTAATATTTGCTAATACAGAATTATACTGTGGGGTGATGTCATTGCCTTGTTGAGGGACATGCTAAGGTGTTGGCAAAGACATTTCATTATATTTCACTTCACTTTTTCTTTTGGAACCATTGGAAGAAATGGTTTCTGGAATAATTTTGCTTTGCCTGAGAAATTATGCCTTAGTGTTGGATCTGTGAATCATAGCACAACTTTTTTTTTTTCTTCTCATTCCATCTACCTGAAGCATTAGAGTAAATCTCTGGTCTACCCTAACCAAAAGTCTTGAAGTTCATGGTACACAATTTAACCTAAACATTTTCTTCATTTTTATAGTTCTGTTTTTATTTTCCATTTGTCTAACTTTTCTCACATACATTCATGTTGGACCTTGTGCCATTTATTCATTATTCAAAAAATCCTTTATAGGACTATCTAAGTACATGAGGTACTGTAACATAACTAAAGCTATATATGATGGGCACATAGCCAACCTTATACTAAATGTGGAAAAACTGAGAATATTTTCTTTAATACCAAGAATAAGACAAAGTTATCCCCCATCCTCACTCTTATTTAATAATTCAATATAGTGCTTGAATTCCTAGCCGGAGCAATAAAGTAAGAGAAAGAAATTAAAAGCATACAAATAGGAAAGGAAGAAGTCAAATTATCCTTGTTTGCAGATGATATGGTCCTATACATAAGAGACCCTGAAGACTCCACCAGAAAACATTTAGATCTGATAAGAACTTTCAGTAAAATTGTTGTTGTTGTTGTTGTTACTGCCATTGAGTCCAGTCTGACTCATAGGGACCTTATGTACAGCAGAACAATTTATCCCCCAATTCTGTGCCAGGCACACCATCTAAGCACATTGCTGCAAACACAGTGTCAATCCATTTAGTTGAGGGTTTTCCTTTTTTTCATTGACCTGCCACCTTCCCAAACAAGATGTTCTCCTCAAAGGATTGGTCTTTCCTGACTTGTTGTTGTTGTTGTTAGGTGCCATCGAGTAGGTATCCGACTCATAGTGACCCTCTTAGGGTTTTCAATGGCTGACTGTTTCAGGATTGCCTTGGGAGTGGATTGCCAGGTCCTTCTCCCATTTTTGCAGTGCTGGGAATTGAACTCGGGGCCTCAGAGACTGTAGCGCAGTGCTCTACCAACTGAGCTAAATCCTGACTACGCATCTAAAATACGTAAGACTCAGTCTAGCCATCCTTGCTTCTGAGGAGTACTCTGGCTGCACTTCTTCTAGGACAGATCTGTTGGTTCTTTTGACAATCCATGGTGTATTCAATATTCATTTCCAGCACCTGAATTTAAAAGCATCAATTCTTCTCCTGTCTTCCTTATTCAAGGTTCAGCTTTCACAACCATATGATGCTACTGAAAATACCATGTCATGAATCAGGTGCACCTTCATCTTCAATGTGACATCTTTACTTTTCAATACTTTAAAGAGATCTTTGCCACAACTTTTCCCAAGGCAATGCATTATTTGATTTCTTGACTGCTGCTTCCATGGGTATTGATTATAGAACCAAGCAAAGGAAAATTGTGGACTACCTCAATCTTTCCTGTTTATCATGAAGTTGCATACTGACCCAGTTGTAAGGATTTTTGTTTTGTTGATATTGAGTCACAATCCATATTGAAGGATGTGTTCTTTGATCTTCATCAGTAAATGTTTCAAATCTACTTCACTTTTAGCAAGGAGAATTGTGTCATCTGCATAACACAGGTTGTTAATGAGTCTTCCTCCAATTCAGATGCTGCATTCTTCTTCATAGAGCCCAGCTTCTTGGATTATTTGCTCAGCATAGAAATTGAAGAGATATGGTGAAAGTATACTGCCCGGACACAGACCTTTCTCAACTTTAAACTAGGCAGCGTTTCCTTGCCTTAATATTGGAAATGGAGTAAAGCCCCAGGGACCTCCATTTGATGATGTGGCATGACTCAAGATGAGGAGAAACAACTGTAAACATCCATTAATAACTGGAAAATGGAATATATTAGGATGAATCTAACAAAATTAGAAATCATTAAAAGAGAAATGGAATGCATAAACATTGACATTTTAGGTATCAGTGAACTAAAATGGACTGGCATGTGCCATTTTGAGTCAGATAATCATATGGTCTACTACATTGGGAATGAAAAATTAAAGAGAAATGGCATTGAATTCATCATCAAAAAAGACACCTCAAGATCTGTCCTGAAGTCCAATGCTGTTAGTGATAGAATAATATCCTTTCACTTACAAGGAAGGCCAGTTAATATGACTATTACTTGCCCATGTCTAAGATCACAAATGAAGATAGAGAAGACTTCTACCAGCTTCTACGATCTGAAATAGATTGAACATGCAATCAGGATATACTGATAATTACTGGTGACTGGAATGCAAAAGTTGGAAACAAAGAAGGCTCAGTAGTGAGAAAACATGGCTGGCCTTGGTGACAGAAATGATTCTGGAGATCACTTGGTAGAATTTTGTCAAACCAATGACCTTTTCATAGCAAATAGATTTTTTTACCAACATAAATGGACACTATACACATAGACTTCACCAGATGGAACATACAGGAACAAAATCAACTACATTTGTGGGAAGAGATGATGAAAACCTCAATATCAAATGTCAGAACAAGACCAGGTGCTGCTTGTGGATTGGACCATCAAGTGCTCATATGCAAGTTTAAATTGAAACTGAAGAAAATTAGAATAAGTGTATGAGAGCCAAGGTATGACCTTGAGTATATCCCACCTGAGTACAGAGACCACATCAAGAACAGGTTTAATGCATTCGAAACAAATGATAGACAACCAGAGAAGTTGTGGCATAACATCAAAGATATCATTAATGAGGAAAGCAAGAGGTTATTAAAAACACAGGAAAAAAGAAAAGACCAAATTACATGTCAAAAGAGACTCTGAAAGTTGCCCTTGAAACTTGGGCAGCTAAAGTAAAAGGAAGATATGATGAAATTAAGGAACTAAACAGAAGATTTCAAAAGGCAGCTCAAGGAGACAAAATTAATCTTTTAATAACATGTGCAAAGAGCAAGAGGCAGAAAACCAAAAGGGAAGAACATGCTCTGTTTTTCTCAAACTTAAAGAATTGAAAAAAAAAATTCAAGCCTCAAGTGGCAATAGTGAAAGAGTCTACAGGAAAAATATTAAATGATGCAGGAAACATCAAAAGAAGAGGGAAAGGATACACAGAGTCATTATACAAAAAAGAATTTGTGGATGATCAACCATTTCAAGAGGTTGCATATGATGAAGAACCAATGGTACTGAAGGAAGAAATGGAAGCCACCTTGAAGGAACTAGCGAAACACAAGGTTCCAGGAATTGATGAAATACCAATAGAGATGTTTGAGCAAACAGATGCAGCACTGTTAAGTACTAACATGTTTATGCCAAGTGATTTTGGAAACAACTACCTTGCCAATTGACTGGAAGAAATCCATGTTTGTGCCTATTTCCAAGAAAGGGGATCCAGTTGAATGTGGAAAAATTTAGTAAAATAGTAGGTTAAAAAAAAGATATATAAAAGTCAGCAGCTTTTCTATATATTAATGTTGAACTTGCTGGAAAAGAAGTGAGTAAAGCAATCTCACTCACAATAGCTAAAAAGTAAAATAGAATACCTAGTCATAAATGTAACCTTAGATGTTAAAGACCTCTAAAGTGAAAACTAAAAAAAACTGAAGAAATTGAAGAAGACGTTAGAATATGGAAAGACCTCCCATGTTCATGGATCAGTAGAATTAATATTGTTTTGTTGTTGATTTATGTATTTTTATTAGTAGTTTTTAGTGTACAACTTAATAATGAGTTTTATTACATCGTTTCTGTATGTGCATATCATTGTACATTGTTCATGTTCACCTTCCCCATTACCCTCTCATGACCTCAATCCTCTTCTGATCCCCTTCCTCCCCACAAATGGTCCCTCTTCTGCTTGCATGTTGTGTGTGTGTGTGTGTGTGTGTGTGTGTATTTATCATATATATAAATCCAGATTTTGCCTTTGAGAGCAAAAGATTATATTCCTCTGTTTCCCCTGTTACCCTTTCTTATTGCCCTCTTCCCTTCTCTTTAGTCCTTTATCCCCCTACATAGTGCCCTTCTTCTTGTATGACCTATATTAAAATATTGAATATATTGAAACCTAGCATCTACATATGAGAGAGAACAAATGATGTTTGTCTTTCTGGGTCTGGCTTATTTCACTTAAAACGATGATCTATAGTTCCATTGATTTTCCAGCATAGTCCCTAATTTCATCCTTCTTTGTGGCTGAATAAAATTCCGTTACACACACACACACACACACACACACACACACACCACACATATTTTCCTTACCCGTTCATCTGTTGCTATATACATTGATTCTATCTCTTGGATATTGTGAATGGGGCAGCAATAAATATGGATGAGCAGGTATCTCTATGGTATATTTTCACCTCATTGATTGCCAGTGTTGGAATATTTTTAAATGGCCATATCACTGAAAACATACAGATTCAATGTAATTCCTATCAAAATTTCAATTACATTCTTCTCAGAACTAGAAAAAGCAATCCTAAAATTCCTACAGAACAACAAAAGACTACAAATAGCCAAAGCAACCCGGATCAAAAAGAACAAAACTAGAGGTATCACAATATCTGACTTCAAACTATACTGCAGAGTCATAGGAACAAAACCAGCATGGTACTAGCACAAAAACAGACACAAAGACCAATGAAATAGAATGAAATATCCAGAAATATGCTCACCCAGCTACATCGATGTGATTCTTGATAAAAGTTCCAAAAACATACACTGGGGAAAAAAAGACAGCCTCTTTAACAAATGATGCTTGGAAAACTGGATATCCACAAATAGCCTTTGTTGTTCTTGTTGTTGTTAGGTGCCGTTGAGTTGGTATCCGACTCATAGCAAACCTCATAGGGTTTTCAATGGCTGTTTCGGGATTGCCTTGGGAGTGGGTTGCCAGGTCCTTCTCCCATTTTTGCGTTGCTGGGAATTGAACTCGGGACCTCAGAGACTGCAGCGCAGCACTCTACCAACTGAGCTAAATCCCAGTCCACAAATAGCCTAAAGAAAATAAATAAAAGAAGACTGAAACTAGATCACTATGTCTTATCTGGTATAAAAATCAACTCGAAATGGATCAAAAGCTTTAATGTAAACCTGAAACTTTGAAGGTACTAGAAGAAAGCATAGGAGAAAACACTTTAATATTGAGGCATAGGCAATAAATTTTTGAATAGGACTCCAATAGCTGAGGAAATAAGAGCAAGAATAGACAAATGGAACTATATCAAAATAAAAAGCTTCTGCAAGCAAAAGAAATAATAGAGTGAAGAGACAGCCTACAGAATGGAGGAAATCTTTGACCGTTATTTATCTGACAGAGCATTAATATCCAGAATATATAAAGAACTCAAAAAAATAAATACCAAAAGAACAAATAATCAAACCAATAAATTGTTGTTGTTGTTGTTGTTAGGTGCCATTGAGTTGGTATCCGACTCATAGCGACCCTCATAGGGTTTTCAATGGCTGACTATTTTCGGGATTGCCTTGGGAGTGGATTGCCAGGTCCTTCTCCCATTTTTGTGGTGCTGGGAATTGAACTCAGGACCTCAGAGACTGCAGTGCAGCACTCTACCAACTGAGCTAAATCCCAGCCCAAACCAATAAATAGGTGAATGAATTTGAGAAGTTCTCAAATGAATAAATACAAATGGCCAACATATACATGCAAACTTTTTCAACTTTTTAACCATCAAGGAAACACAAATCAAAACTACATTGAGATTCCATCTCACCCAAGTTAGAATGACTATTATCAAGAAGACAAGAAATAACAAATATTGGTGATGGTGCTGGGGAAAAGGAACTTTACACACTTGTGGTGGCATGAATTAATCCAACCACTATGGAAACTACTACGAAGTTTCCTCAAAAATCTAAAACTAAAACTGCCGTGTGACCCAGCTATATCACTTTGGTATATATATCTAAAAGAACCTAAATCAGCTTACTGAAGAGATACCTGCATACTTGTGTGTGTGTGTGTGTGTGTGTGTGTAAATAGATAGATAGATAGATAGATACATGTATATATGTGTGTATGTGTGTGTGTCTTATTCTACTGTAAAAAAAGAGTGAAACTTCATCATTTACAGAAAAGTGAATGGAACAAGAGATTGTCATGTTAAGTGAGTCCAGCCAGTCTCAAATAGACAAGTATTACATGTTTTTTCTCATAGGTGGAATTGAAGGAAAAGAGAAGAATATGAAAGTAAAGGGGACTGTTAGGGATGTGTAAGAGAGAAGGGAGTGAGATAAAGAATGGTAATGGAGGGGGTGACTGTCCTCACAGTATATTACATGCTTGCATGGAAATGTAATAATAAAACTCATTACTTGCCTCATGCAATGCTGCATGCCTGTAATCTCAGTGACTTGGAAGGCAGAGGCAGGAGGATACTGAATTTGAGGCTAGAGGCAGCCTGCATAACTTAGTGAGAGATTGCCTCAAAATAAAATATAAAAATGGGGTCTGGGGGTGCAGCTTAGTAGTAGAGCACTCATGTAACATGTGTGAGGCCCTAGGTTCAACCTCCCAGTACCACAAAATTTACTTTGTACAGTTAATATACATTTTTTAAGTTTAAAAAGGAGAGGATAGCACTGGGTGCGGTGGCGCAAGCCTATAATCCCAGCAGTTCCAGAGGCAGAGGCAGGAGGATCACATGTTTGAGACCAGAGATAGTCTGTGTAATTTAAGGAGACTCTGTCTCAAAAAGTAGAAAAATGGACTGGAGGCAGCAGCTCAGTGCTCTAGCACTCGCAAAGCATGCAAGTGCCAGGCCCTGGGATCAACCCCCAATACTACAAAAAAAAAAAAAAAAAGAAAGAAAAGGAGGAGAAGGAGTGTTTCTCCAGCAACTAGAGCAGCCCAGGAAATGATAGGAGCTTAAAAAGCATTAATTGACTAACTGAATCAATTAATATATGACTGCTGTCAAGAAAGATGAAGATTAAAATAACGACTTTTAGTAAGAAGGAGACATCTTTGATCAGTGTAGCTGCAGTGAAGACAGATGCTAAATTCAGACTGGAGAAGAATGAATGAGATGTGTGGATTTTGGAGACAATGTGTATAGATAACTCTTAGGAATTTTGCTCTACAAAGGAGGATTTAAGTAGCTGTAAGGAAAAGAGTTTATGTTTTTAAGATAGGAGAAATAAGGGTAAGTCAATCCATTAGGCAGGGAAAAATTGGTCATGCGAGGAAGGAGAGATCCTAGCACACAAGTGTTGTTGTTGTTAGGTGCCCTCGAGTCGAGTCTGACTCATAACGACCCTATGTACAGCAGATCGAAACACTTGGCGATTCTGTGCCAGGCAAACAATCTTATTTATGTTTAAGCCCATTGTTGCAGACACTGTGTCAATTCATCTGGTGGAGGGTTTTCCTCTTTTGCGTTGACCTGCCACTCTCCCAAACATGATGTCCTTCTCCAGGGATTGTTCTCTCCTGACTACATGTCCGAAATATGTAAGACACAGTCTGTCCATTTTTGCTTCCAAGGAGCACTCTGGTTGTACTTCTTCTAGGACAGATCTGTTGGTTCCTTTGGCAGTCCATGGTATATTCAATAGACGTCTCCAGCACCACAATTCAAAAGCATCAATTCTTTTTCTGTCTCTCTCGTTCAATGTCCAGCTTTCACAACCATATGATGCCACTGAAAATACCATGGCATGAGTCAGACGCACCTTCGTCTTCAATGTGACATCTTTGCTTTTCAATACTCTAAAGAGAACTTTTGCCACAGCTTTTCCTAGAGCAATGCGTCTTTGGATTTCTTGACTGCTGCTTCCACGGATGTTGATTATAGAGGAAGCAAAGTAAAATCTTGGACAACCTCAATCTTTTCTCCATTTAATGTGAAGTTGCGTGCTGACCCAGTCGTAAGGATTTTTGTTTTGTTGATGTTTAGTCATAACCCATATTGAAGGCTATGATCTTTGATCTTCATCAGTAAATGTTTTAAATCCTCTTCATTTTCAGCAAGCAAAGTGGTGTCATCTGCATAACGC
>VMDO01015838.1:0-49866 GCA_007922755.1 Pedetes capensis
CCATGATCACATTTCAATGACAGTAAGATACACTAAAAAGTACAAATCTGTAAACACTTTTGAAAATAGCAGTGAACATCATCAACATACAACTTCCTACAACTCTCTGAAAGTCACAAAGTAAATGGGTTTGTATGATGTATATGGCACAGACAAATTTTATCCTGGAGCATGTAGATGAACATGCTACAGTAAAGGTGTAATTCTGATCCCTAGAGTCTCAAGAGCTCCCAGTTTGGAACTAAGACCAGAAAGTCAGAGATTATAAAATAAAGAAAAGAAATTAGAAATATATACATAGAAATACTCAGAATGTATTGCTCATGAATCTGAAAATATGATTTCCAGAACTCTTTTTAAATAGTAATTTTTAAGTAATAAAATGGGCAAGGTTGAAGAATAAAGATAGTATAATAAAAAGTGCAAGTGTCAGGAAGAATTCTCCAAAAACAAAACCAACATTTTTTGTATTCAGTTAAAAATATAGAGTGCTTATAATATTAATCTATGTTTTTTCAAAAACAAAACCAGAAATCATAGTTTACTCACATAAAGTTTTATACTATTTACTCTTTCAACTTTGTTTAATAATCCATCTATTATCTTATAATAATATCAAGGACATTACTTCCAAATACTGGACATCCTATAGTAATTGGTTTCTTGGAGAATATCTTCATTGACTCCTAAATATTTCACAATATCTCTTTTGTCTTAGGGTAGAATATTTCTGGATTTGTGTGTGTGTGTGTGTGTGTGTGTGTGTGTGTGTGAGCATGTGCGCCACGTACTTTGAGGTAGCACATCTTAAAGTTTACACAACTAATATATTGTTTTACAGCTTAAGAGTGTACAAAAGATTAAATTTTTATCAGTCCATATCCCCTGAATATACCAAATAGCCTTATTCTATTAATCTATAATAATCAATAATTTTCTTCTGTATGCTACTAATTAGCTTAGGTTCCTATTTTATTGGTAAGTACAAACAAACCATCTCAGAAATGATTCAATACATCATTGCAGGTCTGTAGAAATCAATTTATACGTGAACATTTATCACTTTTGTTTCCATGGGAAACAAACCATTAATATTAACTTAGTTTGGAACTGTACCGTTTCTTCCCTTTATTCTTAAGTCTCACCCAAAATGGAACTGAAAATATTGACTTACTTTTTACTTCTTGAGTCTCTGGGCACTTATTCACAGCCACCAAATGTTAATGGATTTGAATCACATGACTTAAATATGAGGATTTCCAGAGCAGTACCATGAAACAAAGAATGAAGAAAAAATTAAAAGATGAATAAATTTGAAAATATTTTTCTTCTGTTTCCCCAAGTTACAAAAATAAACCAAAAGTTAATATTATATATAGATTAACATGCAGAAAAGCATTTTTGAAAATAATCTGTTTATGACAATGTTGATTTGTGATGATGTTTCTAGTTTTCATTCTAATTGGCTAATTTTTGGAGGTAGTGATGAATACCAAAGTGGAGAGAAGAGGGAAGGTATCTATTTTAAAGTAAACAGATTGGGATGAGTTACTGTTTTAGATTAATCACAATTTAGCAAAAGAAAAATTTGGGATAATAAAAATCTTATTTTTTGGTCCCTTATTTGTGTTGGGTTATGGTCTGAACAAGTAGAAAGTAATTAACAAAATTTCTATAACACCATCTAGAACTATCACCTATAATGAGATGAGCTCAAATAATTAGGTTAATATCTAAATAAACTTGAATGAATAAAACTATAGTGACTATTTCTTGGTTCCTCAAGAACTTGGTCTACATACCATCTCTTAATTTAGAACTCTACTCTTACCCTATCCACAGCATTCCTCCTCAGTCCCATAACTCAGTCCCAGGATGTTCCCTGAACCTGTTTATTCTCCCCTATCTGGCCTCATTGTGGGTCCACACTGACAGCCACCTGGGGATGGCCAAACAGGATGCTCCTTTCCCATGACCATGCTGATTTGTTCAGGGTGAAGAATTGGACCCAATTCAATCCTTTCCAAAAGTTTTGGCAAAGATATCAGCAAAGAAATTCTAAGATTTCAGAAATATTCAGTAACCATACATGTAATTGGAAAGATTTGTAGAAGCACATAAAGGAAAACTTAAATACATGGAAAGGTATACCATATCATTGTTGTGGCAATCCAACATTGTTAAGATATTTATGCTCTCCAAATTAATCTGTGCATATTATTCATTTTGACCCCCTCAAATAAAACCAAAATGTTCAGCTTATCTGAAAGAGTAAATGCAATAGAATAGTTCAGATCAAACAGAAGGGTTAAATTTAAGTTTAAGAAATAAAACTATAAAGTAATAGGAAAATTACAGAAGTATTATCTACATAGAAGTGAAAACCTTTCTAATTTGACACTTAAAAGGTTATAAAACATTAAGATAAAGAAACCTGAGTACATATCCTGCATGAAATACACCAAATATAAAGTGAAAAACAGATGATACATCAAAGAAAAATATTTGCAACCTGTGTGAGAGAAATGGAGTTCATATTCATAATACACAAAAATAGCACATACTTAAAACAACAAACCATAAGAAGAAATTATTATATGACATGGAAAGGTGATCCCCCAAAACAAATGACCAACAATCATATATAAAAGATGACAAACAAAAATGAAAATTAATTCAACCAGGTGATATCATCCTATGGAGTGGCAAGGATTTTTTTTTAAACAATATCAATAATGCCAAGTGTTGATGAAAGTATAAATATGTTTTCTTATGTATTGCTGCTGGTAGTATAAATTAGCTCAATATTTTTTGAAGAGCAATATTTATTCTAACATTGTGACCATTACAAAAAAATATTTTTATACTATTGAAATGCCCATCAGGAAGGACTTGGTGAAATAATTTATGAAATAACACTAAAATGAATATTAAATACACATCAAATGAAAATTTTATGATTTTATATGAGAAAATCCCTACCATATGACGTTGTTGTTGTTGTTGTGATGAGCAAATTACAAAAATAAATGTTATAAGAATAAATATGCAATTGAGTCACATATCAGTTATAGTTTAGTTTATCCCTTCAGTCCTACCATATCCCAGGCACTGTACTTCATACCAAGTGCTATAGACACAAGCATACAGACAGGCAAGCATACATACATGCAAGCACACAGTCACCAGCCTTTACCCTTGTGGAATAGAAATACTGGAGGAGAGACTGGGTGGAAGAGAAGGCAAGGTGGTAGAGAGGTTCAAGAAGAGGCAAGGTTCTCTTGTCACTAAATGCAGAAATACTGCTTGAAATTTTTTATTATAGATATTAGTTTTAAGGAAAAATCAATAACTATTTCTATTTTGAAGGGAAGAAACAGAAATATGTGACAGTTTGTATTCTCTCAAAAATATTACTAATTTTCCATTTAATATAATTTTCATGTGAGCAACTATACCAAATAATGATGGTGCCTTGTTTTCATCTTGGTATTCTGCCTAGCTTTTTTCACATGAGCAATTATTAATAAATGGTGGGTTAATTGAATGGCAAGTTACTTTTGTCAGAAACTCCTAGGAATGATTAGGTTTTTTAGGTTGGACCTAGCCCCCATTATGTTAAGAAATTAATGTTAGTTGGCACTGTGTCCCATGCCTTTAATTCTAGGGATTTGGGAGGCTGAGGCAGGAGACTGGTGAGTTTGAGGCCAGAGGTAGCCTGCACAAGATAGGGAGACCGTATCTCAAAACAAAAACTAAAAGAAAGGAGGCTGGGGTTGCAGCTCTGTGGTACAGCACTTGCCTAGCCTGTGCAAGGCCATGAGTTCAACCCACCAGTACTACTGAAGGAAGGAAGGGGGGGTGGAGGAGAGAGGGAAAGAGAGAAGAAGAAAGGGAGGGAGGGTAAAAGAAATTAATCTTATGAAAGTATGCAGGTTTTTTTGTTTTGTTTTTGTGTGTTTGGCAGTGCTTTGGGGTTGAATCTAGGGCTTCATGCTTACATGCTTTGCAAGTGCTATATAACAGAGCTGCACTCCCCAGATCATTCTTTTGCTGTTTGAGACAGGTAGTTGCTAAGTTACACAGGCTGACTCTAGTCTCAGACCTGCAATCCTCCTGCCTCTATCTCCTAACACTGGGATGATAGTCATGCACCACCATGTCCAACTGAAAGTATGCAGATTTTAAAAGTATGTATTTCTCCTTGAAACACTTATTTCCAGTATCAAGCAAAAGCACAGTTTTCCCTTTTGTGAATTATGTAGCTCATTGGACATTTAATACTTTCAAGCATGAAGATAACTTTTATTCCACTGCTTTCAGTGGAGAAGAGTACAAGTAAATTTAAAACTATACATGATACATATACATAGGCATGCACACACTTGCTCTGGATTTTTAACATATATATTTTGATATATATGTGTTATATTAGGACAACATTCCACTCATGGTGTTTTTGGACATACTTGAGCTCAGAAACACATAATTAAAAAGCTTTTTCAGATAATAAAATACTTTTACTTGAGTGGCAGAGCTATTTCACCAAGTTATTGAGAAAGACAAAAAGGGGTCTTAAGCTCAATTTTAAAATTCACCAAGAATCACTGCCTCAGAAATGCTTACAACACAAGGTTTGTGTGTCTTGCTTTCTGTGTTACTATCTTTTGCTGCCAGTTGGTGTTATGAAATATGACCACATCATCACTAAGGAGAAAGATTATCTCATTCAATCCAATGAAATCAAGTAACATAAAAAGTTCTCACATCTGTGGGGTCATGAATTATTCTCCAGCTGTCAGGTGCCCATGATTTAAGGATCCTCCTGATTAAGGCTTTTAATATCTTTTGAAAATGACTATCAAAAACATTCAAATAGTACTGTACCGAAGCCACACAAATAGAGCAAATTAAAAGATTCAATGTTGTTGTTGTTGTTGTTGTTGTTGTTGTTGTTGTTGTTGTGTGCCCTTGAGTAGGGTCCAACTCATAGTGACCCCATGTACAACAGAACAAAACACTTCCTGACACTGTGCCATGCCCGGCACTATGTCAGTGCTTCTCTGCTACTCATAGGGTTTTCAACGGCTAATTGTTTTGGGATTGTTTCAGGAGTAGGCTGTCAGGTACTTCACCCATTTCCTAGGTGCTAGGGATTAAATTCGGGGCTGGGATTTAGCTCAGTTGGTAGAGCGCTGCACTGCAGTCTCTGAGGTCCCGAGTTCAATTCCCAGCACCACAAAAATGGGAGAAGGACCTGGCAATCCACTCCCAAGTCAATCTCAAAACAGTCAGCCATTGAAAACCCTATGAGGGTCACTATGAGTCGGATACCGACTCAATGGCACCTAACAACAACAGGGATTAAATTTGGGGCCTAAAAGCATGCAGAACAAGCCCTCTACCAACTGACCCAAACCATAGCCCAGCCAAAGGAGTCAATATTTGATACAAATTCACCCTCCTGAAAACACTGCTCTTGTTTAACAGTGTGTTTTAAACAAGAAATAGTAATGTTTCTTTTGTGCCTTTATAAATGCCTATATTCTCTTCTAGGAATGGGCTGCTAAAATAAATTTTGCTAAGCATTCAAGGATATGGGAATCCAACTTGAAATAGGATTACCTAATATAAGAGTGCATTGTGTATTTATATGCCATAAAGTGAGTCAACTTATGTTTTCAGTTTCTGAAAACTGACATTTTGAATCAGAGTCCATATATTTAGTAAATTTAATCACAAAAAAAAATTGGGACTTTCCATATTAAATACTGCTGGGTCACAATGTAAGAAGATTTTGGATGACTGAAAAAGTACCTACATTCTGTCCTTCTTAATACTATATTAGGCCAGGTGTGATGGTATATGCTTGCAGTTCCAGTAACTTGGCAGGCTAGGCTCAGGAGGCTAAGGCAGGGGGGTTGGAATTTTGAGGCCAGGGCAGACTATGTAACTCAGCAAGACCCTATCTCAAAATTTTAAAAATTAAAAATGGGCGAGGGGTGCAGACCAATGGTAGAGCATATGTGGAGTATGTGCAAGGCTCTGAGTTCAACCTCCAAGCACTGCCCCCTCCTAAAGAATACTATATTAAGAGTGCCAAAGGGGCTGAGAATATAGCTCCGAAGTGATTATCTAACATGCACAACACCATGAATTTAACCCCCAGCATGGCAAAAGGCAAAACAAATGGAACAAATAAACAGCAACAACAACAATAAAGACACCAACAGCAAAGCAAAAGGATTTTACTTGTGTCAGGTATAGAGGGGCACACTTGTACTCCCAGCGCTCAGGAAGATGAGGCAAGAGATCTTGAGTATGAGGCCAGCCTGGGCTACATAAAAAGATCGTAAGCATTAGGGATGTAGCTCAGTGGTAGAGCATGTGCCTAATATGTGCAAAGCCCTGGGTTCAATCTCTATTATTCCCCCCCGCACACACACACAAAAAGCACCAAAGAAAGCTTGAAGCATACCTACATTAAAAGAATCTTTAGAATCATGAGATAGATTTTGCTCTTCTGATACTATATTGCAAGGCATTTTGTAAAAATTAAAGTCTTACCTTTGCATGTTCAAAGATTATTCATGATTAAAGGTAAGTCTTTAATAGAAAAATCACTTTGAAAAAGAAAATAATTGTGTTTTCCATATGTAAACATCAGAATGATGAAACATCACCATCTCTACAGTACTGATCCCCAACTTGTCTGTCACTTTGCTGTACTGTGGGGGCTTGTAATGTTGCTGTGAGCCTGAAAGCTATGCCACTTGTATTATAGACAGCAGCAGGGCCATCCATGGTTGAATGATTTCAGCTTCCAGACTAAGAGAGACTAGGGAGAAGGAAATGGCTAATGCACTCCTGAAACACTTAGCCGTGGAAAACTCTATGAATAGCAGAGAAGCACTATTAAATATAGTGCTAGAAAATGAACCCTCAAAGCTGGAAGGCAGCTTTGAGACAACTGGCGAAAAGTTGCCTCCTCAAAGTGGAGTCTACCTTAATGATGACAGTGAAGTAAAGACAAAGGGACCTCCATTTGCTGAAGTAGCATGACATAAAATGAGAAGAAACAATTGTAAACATCTATTTGTAATTGGAATGTGGAATATGTATTTTAGGAATCTAGGAAAATAAGAAATCATCAAAAAGAAAATGAAGAGTATGAACACTGACATTCTAAACATCAATCAGCTAAAATGAACTGCTATTGGCCATTTTGAATCAGATAATCATATGGTATACTATGGCAGGAATGACACTTAAAGAGAAATAGGGATACATTCATCCTCAAAAAAGACATCTCAGGATCTGTCCTGAAATAAAATGCTGTCAGTGATAGAATAATATCCATATACCTAGAAAGAAGGCCTATTAATATGACTCTTAGTCAAATTTATGCACTCAATGCTAAGGCCACAAATGAAGAAATGGAACAGTTTTACAAGCTTCTGCCATCTGAAATAGATCGCACATACCTTCAGAATACACTGATTATTACTGGTGACTGGAATGCAAAAATTGCAAACAAAGAAGGAGGCTCAGTAGTTGGAAAATATGGTCTTGGTGACAGAAAAGATGCTGGAGATCCTTTTATAGATTTTGTCAGACCAATGAAATTTTCATTACAAATACATATTTTCACCAACATAAATAACAACTAAATATATAGAATGCACCAGATGAAACATAGGAACAAAGTTGACTGCATTTGTGGAAAGAGACGATGGAAATGCTCAATATCAGAAGTCAGAACAAGACCAGGTACTGATGGTGGATCAGACCATCATCTGCACATAGGCAGGTTCAAACTGAAAACTGAAGAAAATTAGAACAAATGTACAAGAGCCAAGGTATGTCTATGAGTATATCCCATCTGAGTTCAGAGACCACCTCAAGGACAGGTTTGATGTGTTAGACACTAATGATAAAAGACCAGATGGTTTGTGGCATGACATCAAAGATATCATTCGTGAGGAAAGGAAAAAGCTATTAAAAAGGCAGGAAATAAAGAAAAGACAAAAATACAATGAAGAGACATTGAACCTTGCCCTTGAACATCAAGCAGCTAAAGTAAAAGGAAGACATAAAAAAAACTAAAGAACTAAACTGAAGACTTCAAAGGGCAGCTCGAGAACACAGTATCAAATATTGTAAAGATGTGAGTAAGGAACTGGAGATAGAAAAACAAAAGGTAAGAACATGCTCTGTTATTCTCAAGCTTAAAGAATTGAAGGAAAAATTCAAGCCTCACGTGGCAATAGTGAAAGATTCTACAGGGAAAATACTAAACGACAAAGGAAACATCAAAACAGATGGAAAGAATACACAGAGTCATTATACAAAAAAGAATTAATGTATGATCAAACATTTCAAGAGGCTGCATATATGATCAGAAACCAATGATATTGATGGAAGAAGTAGAAGCTGCCTTGAAGGAATTGGCAAAACACAAGGCTCCAGGAATTGATGGACTATCAATTGAGATCTTTCAACAAACAGGGGCTCACTTGTCTATGCCAAGAAATTTGGAAAACAGCTAACTGGCCAAATGAGAGGAAGATATCCATATTTGTACCTATTCCCAAGAAAGGGGATCTAGTCAACTGTGGAAATTATTGAATAATATCATTAATATCACATACACATAAAAATTTGCTAAAGATCACTCAAAAGTGACTGCAGCAGTATATTGACAGGGAACTGCCAGAATGTCAAGCTGGATTCAGAAAAGGGAGTGGAATCAGGGATATCATTGCTGATGTCAGATGGATATTAGGCAAAATCAGAGAATACCAGAAAGATGTCTACCTATGTTTATTGACTATATAAAGGCATTTGGCTGTGTGGATCATAACAAATCATATATAATATTGTGAGAATGGGAATACCAAACACTTAATTGTACCTAGGAGGAATCTGTACATGGATCACAAGGCAGTCATTCCAACAGGACAAGGAAGCCCTGTCTGATTTAAAGTTAAGAAAGGTGTGAATCAGGGCTGTATCCTTTAACTGTACCTTTTCAATTTTTATACTGAGCAAATAATCCGAGAAGCTGGATTTTATGAAGAAATATGTGGCACCATGATTAGAGTAAGATACATTAACAACCTGTATTAAGCAGATGACACAACTTTGCTTGGTGAAACTGAAAAGGATTTGAAACAGTTACTGATGAAGCTCAAAGAACACAGCCTTCAGTATGGATTGTGCCTCAACATCAAGGAACCAAAATACCTTGCAACTGGTTCAGTAAGCAACTTCATGAATAATGGAGAAAAGAGTGAGATTGTCCAAGATTTTGCTTTACCTGTGTAAGCAGGTGTCAAGAAATGAAAAGATGCATTACACTGGGAAAAGCTGTTGCAAAAGACCTTTTTAAAGTGTTGAATGGTAAAGATGTCACACTAAAAATGAATATGCGCCTAACTCATGCCATAGTGTTTTCAGTCATATCATAGGCTTGTGAAAGCTGGATAGCAAATAAGGGAGACAGAAGAATTGATGCTTTTGAATTATGGAACTGGAGACAAATACTGAATGTACCATGGACTGCCAAAAGAACCAACAGATCCACCCTAGAAGAAGTGCAGCCAGAGTACTCCTTGAAAGCAAGGATGGCTAAACTGCTTCTTGTGTCATATGGACATGTTGTCAGGAGGGACCAATCTTTGGAGAAGGAGGACATCATGTTTGGGAGAGTGGGTGGGTCAATGAGAAAAAGAAAGACCCTCAACTAGATGGATTGACATATACCTGCAACAATGGGTTAAAAAATAAAAGAGATTGTGTACATAGCACAGTGTTGGGGAGTGTTTTGTTCTGTTATACACAGGGTCTCTGTGTTTCAGATCTGAATTGACTACACCCAACGACAACAAAAACACTATTGCTTGTAAGTGAGACCATTGAAATGTCATATTGGATTGGTAGTTAGCCTAAATGAAGGGTCTGATAGTGAATTTTTAAATGTCACATTAAAATATCACCATACCTTTAAAGATACATGTGCAAAAGTTCCAAAATAAATCAGTGACCAAGAAGTAAATATTTGACATTACTAAAAAGAGATAATGTTAATATTACTTACAAATATATTGCTTAAAAGATCATTTGAAGATAGCTCACGCATAATTATTCTAATAATTTATGTTCTATATACATTTACTAAGGGGAAAATCACAAGTATATTTCAAAGTGTTAAATGCATAAAGTCAGAATTAACCACATTTTATTAAAGCCAAGCATAGTGTTTGGAAACATGAATCCTAGACCAAAGCAGGTGTTAGAGAAAACACAATCACAAAGTCCTTGTATACCAAAAGGCAGCAGAGACCTATGCAGATTGCAAACTTGTTATTAGCTGCCCTAGGGTCCAACTCACAGCAACCCTATATACAAAAGAATGAATTACTCCGATTCTGTGCCAGGCACAAGATCTTTTTTGTGTTTAAGCCCATTGTTGCAGTCACTATGTCAATCCATCTAGCTGAGGGTCTTTTTTCATTGACTGGAAACTCCCCCACACGTGATATTCAACCTACTTCAGATTGCACAAGTTAGTAAAAATCTTCTCTATCAACTTCTATAGCCTTAGTGGTGGGTGTGTAAATTTTGATAATAATCAGTTTAACTGGTCTTCCTTGTAGGCATATGGATACAAAAATGACCCATTTCAGTCTATTTTAGCTCATTGGTCCCTAGAATGCCAATGTTTATGCACATTTCCCTTTTGATGACTTCTAATTTTCCTTGGGGGCTGGGATTTAGCTCAGTTGGTAGAGCGCTGCACTGCAGTCTCTGAGGTCCCGAGTTCAATTCCCAGCACCGCAAAAATGGGAGAAGGGTCTGGCAATCCACTCCCAAGACAATCCCAAAACAGTCAGCCATTGAAAACCCTATGAGGGTGGTTATGAGTTGGATACCGACTCGAGGGCACCTAACAACAACAACAACAATTTTTCTTGATATATACTACTTACATTCAACATTCCAATTATTAATGGATATTTATAGATGTTCCTTCTCATTTTCAGTTGCATCACATCAGCAAATTGAGGTCCCTGGGGCTTTACTCCATTCGTATCATTAAGGTCGACTCTACTTTGAGGAGACAACTCTTCCTCAGTAATCTTTTGCGTGCCTTCCATCCTGAGGCACTCATTTTCCAGCAGTTTATCTGATAGTGTTCCTCTATTAGTCATAGTGTTTTCAATGGTTAATTGTTTTGGGAGTGTGTTACCCATGTTCTTCTCCGAAGTCTGTCTTAGTCTAGAAGCTCAACTGAAACCTGTCCACCATGGGTGACCCTTCTGGTATCCATAATATGATTGGCATAGCTTTCAGCATTTCAGCATCACAGCAACATGCAAACCCCCATGGTATGGCAAACTGACAGATATGTGAGGGGTTGAAAACTAATAAGTGGCAATTTAGACCATCAGAGTTCTGTGTAGAGGAGGAAAAAGGCCAAATGTTGGCAGTGATTTTTTGGTGGGGAGTATGTGAGTTGTTCTGAGATTCTGAAAGTAGAGTAGGGATGTGGGGGAAATGATTTTTTAAAGGCTAAGACTATTTCCAAAACATTTTTTAGAGGAATTGGCTTCGTTCATTTTAAAGACTTGTGTGGTTATACGAATCACCTAACATTTATGTTAAAAATAGAGATCTTTGGCCATGCATGGTGGTACATGCAGACGCCAGAGAATCGCAAGTTAGAGGCCAGAGGCAGCCTGTGTAATTTAGCAAGATCTTGTCTCAAGACAAAAAGTTTTTAAAGGGTTATGGGGTGCAGCTGAGTAGTATATGTGAGCAAAGCATATGTGAGGCCCTGGGTTCAGGCCCCACGAAAAAAAAGAGAAAGTCCCAACAATACTGAGCCTGCCTTAATTTTGATCACATAAGGCTGGGTAGAGTCATAATTTATATTTTTGGGAGACACTCCAATTGATTTCTAATAAGGTAGACTTGGGAAACTTTCCTCATCTCTTTAATTGTGCACCCTTGTATTTGACCAGCACAGCTTGGTAACTAATCATTCAGTATAGAATAGAGAAAACCACCCTCATTCAAGCAAATATAGTCTTATTAGTATGTCATTTGCAGCACTGGGCTTGGTGGCATATGCTTGTAATCCCAGCGACTCAGGAGGCAGAGGCAACAGGATTGCAAATTCGAGACCAGAGGCAGTCTGCATAATTTAGAAAGACCCTGTCTCAAAAAGTTTAAAAAAAATTGGCTGGGTGTACAGATCAGTTGTCCAGCGCTTGCAAAGCATGCAAGCACAAGGCCCTGGGTTCAACCCCCAGTACCGCTGGAAAAAAAAAAAAAAAAGAAAGAAAGAAAGAGGAAAAAAAGAAAGTCATTTGAGCTCTCAAATCATCTAGTATGTTTAACTTTGACAATTAAAAAACCCACATACATAACATACCAGTTAATCAAAATTAAATTATTCTCATATTACTTAACTAGATTGAAATTTAATAATCCTAATCTGCTTCATTTTGGGCTTCCCTCACCACTAACAAACTCATAGTGCATTAAACTCCAAAATCAAACAGCTTAAAAAGATGTTAAAAATTATATATCATGAGTCTGCCTTACTTGATTTCCCTCAGATCTTGACATCTAATTCTAAGGTGCTATGTACAAGAAGTGCACATTATTATATGAGCCTTAACATAAAGTTAGTTTCTTTGCAATGCTCTTCCTTTGAAAAATGGATCTGAGAGTGGCAAGTAGAAGGTGGCCGCCTACACTTCCTGCTAGTGGTAAGCATAAATCTGGCTGTGGATTCTTGGAATACTGCCATGCAGACAGGTGGTTCCCTACATTTTTATTCAGAGCTCATATTTCTAAGTGCTGAGAAACCACAATGATAGATGACATAAAATGCATGGCTGGATATTCAAGGAATTAGTTTAAGTCAAGTATTCATCAATTCTGTCTTCTAACATTTGCTCTCTGGAGTTAGGAGCTAGATATTCAGATGCCCTAGTCTATCAAGTCATGGAGTGTTAGACCTCAAAGCTTTGTATAGAATTTCCTATAAGGCATGTTTCTAATTTCCATAGGGAAGTAAAGGCTGTTCTTTAAACATAACCCATTAAGGCTGTCAATTTAGATCACTTTTCTCAGCCTAGTTATCAGCAAAAGTGAAACAACAGAAACCAGCTTTTAACTTTGCTTTCTTCACACATACAGTCTGAAAATACACTTTATTGTTTCACATATATAACTTGACAGACAAAGCTAAAACTTTAATAATTTTATTGTTATAAAGGTGAATCCACAAATACCTGATTTGTACAAGGCAAAAATCACTATCATTTTTATCAATCACTGTTATGTCATGCTGCTTTCTTAGCCTCCACCTAATCAGTTACAAATGGCATTGACTGAACATCTCACAATTTCTCAAAACTATCCACTTCTTTGTCAGGCTACCAACTCCCATCCTATTAACTTCCGTTGTCTCCTGAGTCTAGGGTATCCTATTTTGATCTATGCTCCACACTACCACTAGAGTGTTATTTCTAAGGATCAAGCCCAATAAGGCCCCTTCCTTGTTTAGAATCCTTTAATAACACCCAACAGGCGAAAAAGGACAAATATTATCTATTGAATGTTTCACAAAAGGCTCCTAAATCTTGCATCTGCATACCTCTCCTGCCTCATCTCCAATCACTCGCTCCCATTCTTCCACCTTAGGAATTAGCACAATGCTTTGCAGTGAGTAGACAACCAGTGTTTATTAAGTTAATGATCAAATTCTTTAAGACACTAATATGCAGAAAGGTTAAGTGATTTATTCACAATCAATACCAGCTGCTATAGCTACTAAACAAATTTTTTCTACTTTCTAAATCCATTATATCATGAAAGAGGTATGCAATTACATTAATCTTTACATAATACATCCAATAGCTCACACTTCAAGAGTGTTTGGTTCTAAATGGGGCTAGGGTTTATCTCAGTTGGTAGAGTGCTGCTCTGCACTCTCTGAGGACCTGGGATCAATCCCCTGCACCACAAAAATGGGAGGAGGATGTGGCAATCCACTCCTGAAGCAATGTCAAAACAGTCAGTCACTGAAAACCCTATGAGAGTCGCTATGAGTTGGACCCAACTTGCTGGCAACTAACAAAAACAACAAATTTCTTTTCCTCCCTTCCATAAGATAAACTACATAAATTGGATAATCAGGCTCAATCAAGTTAAGATGTTGTTCCTGTATTTATACTCTGTTAATACCTGCCCCCAGTTTGGTCTTTCACTGTATAGGCACATCTATTCAAACCATGTGCTCTGGGTTGACTTGCACATGCTTCCCCTCTGGGCTGATTCCAGGGAAATTACCAGCTTTCTAGTGACCATTTTAGAATAATGTGTAGGCTCCAAACAACTGCATGCTCCTTTGCCATAATCCCTTATGTCTGTGACACTTTGCAGTTCTATAAATCACAACATAAACATAATTTTAAAATAATTTCAGTCATATGTTCCAACTCTCATAGGAAATCGTCTGGTTAATGCATTTAATAAATCATTACATAAACCAAATGAAAGTAGGATATGATATAAATAGATATGAAAGGCTTTCCCCGGATGAAATTTAAGTGTACAAATGAGCCAAGACTCTTGACCAATGGGAAGGCAGCCAGAACGTCTCAAGGGGGAGAAAAGGCAATACACAAACAATTGCACACTGTTCAATGTTAAAATGACTCCTGTCTAGTTCTCTTGGCTTGTTGATACAACTATTTAGTCTTATAAGTATATGGTTCATTTACTCTGAACTTAGAACTTTTTTACGTTACCCTTTGAAAAGGCTCATCATAGAATGATAATATTTCAGGCTCATTTAAGTTCAAAATAGTGAACTATGATTGTTTCTTTCTGAAGCTTTAAAACTTTCACTGCTTCTCTTCCTTTTTTGTCAGCGCCCCTGATGCTTCTGTGTAGTGAATTAAAGATGATCCTTGTCCTCAGTATTCACTGCCAATATGTCATGGAAATTAAGACACCGTTATTCTCTCAATCTTCTCTTTCCCTTTTGATTCTCAAAAATTGTTCTGGAAAAAGTCAAGGAGATATCATCGGTTATGCTAATAAATGACGTGATTGTTCTCAATAATATTACTTTTAATAAATTTTATCTAAAATATACTGCATAGCACTTCAGTAAAAAACAAAGTTACTATGAACAAAGGATAATTTTTTCTAATCAGGTGGACAGAGAAGATTCAACCAATTTTTTTTTTATGTTCTATGAGCTGAAATATGCCTGCAGCCATAGCCCTGTGGCATCCGATCCCGTCAGATCTTAGAAGCTAAGCAGGGTCAGGCCTGGTTAGTACTTGGATGGGAGGCCACCTGGGAACACCAGGTACTGTGGGCTTGGGAGAAGGACCTGGCAACCCACTCCCAAAACTCAATCCACCATTGCAAACCCTATGAATAGCAGAGAAGCACTGACAGTAGTGTTTCCCCTGTTGTATGTAGGGTCACTATGAGTCAGATACTGACTAGACAGTACCTAACAACAATAACAACATAAGCTGAAATGGTGCTATCATATTGATAAAATATTTGGTAGATAATGAGAAAGAAGCTAATCCCATGATATACTTTTTAAGTCAAGTTTGGTTCACCTTTATTGTATTGAAATTACCAAACCCAGTACTGGGTCAAATACAAACTAATTCTCAGAGAGCTGCCTAATATCCACTTGCCTTCCATTTCATAATCTGGAAGTAAACCCTTAACTAGTATTGTGCTTCTGAGGTCTCATTTGACCCCATGATGCATGTACCTGCGCTGTTGTTGTTGTTGTTGTTAGGTGCCATCCAGTCGGTATCTCACTCATAGTGACCCTCATAGGGTTTTCAATGGCTGACTGTTTCAGGATTGCCTTGGGAGTGGATTGCCAGGCCCTTCTCTCATATACCTGCATTAGGTAAGTGCTATAACATTCCATATCTGGAACTCCACCGGGAGTCCATTTTGCCACACAATATAAATTAAGGGTTAAAAGGATTGGATTAGACTATTTAATTACTAAATATTCCCTAAAGCTCTTTCTACTTGCAGCATTCTATAATTTCATTAAGCTTTTTGTATATTATAATTTCTTATTCCCACTGTGATCATTTTTATACCTGACAGAAATATTTGTGTTTATAGCTCAATATAAGTATGTTTTCTTTGCATTAACATACAGGGAAATAACATTTTCCTATTATCCAGAAGGAAAAACATAAACACAGAGAGATAAGAGAAATCACAAAATCTCTTACAATCATTGTCACATATTTATCACAACCAAACCTTGAGAAGGGGGATCTGAACCTTTTGTTTCTGATTGATGAGGAAATGAGTTATGTAGAGTAAAAAATTTTTAATTGGACTTTCAAGACAACAAAAATATTTGAAAAATTCTAATTGATTTTGTTAGGTGCCTTCAAGTCATGTCTGACTCATAGTGACCCTCACAGGGTTTTCAATGGCTTATTGTTTCGGAATTGCCTCGAGAATGGATTGCTACATCTTTCTCCCATTATTGTGGTGCTGGGAATCAAACTCGGGACCTCAGAGGCTGCAGAGAGGTGCTCTACCAACTGAGCTAAATCCCAGCCCCTAAAATTCTAATAGCCATATCTAATATTTATGTTGTTATAACTAAGTCTCAATGTTTCAAAAAAATATGCTCTAAGTAATCATTGCATCTAGACTAGAAATAGATTATGTATATATGTGAATGTGATTAAGCCAAAGCATTGAGAGAGTTACTTGATTTTCTTACTGGCTGGGGTTTAGCTCATTTGGTAGAGTGCCACTCTGTGGTCTCTGAGGCCCTGGGTTCAATTCTCAGCATCATGTAAATGGGAGAAGGATATGGCAATCCACTCCCAAAACAATCAGCCATTGAAAATCCTATTAGGGTGACTATGACACCTATCAACAACAACAGACATTGGTACTACTTTCTTTAAGCCATAGTCCCTTGACACCTAATCCCATCAGACCTTGGAAGCTAAGCAGGGTCAGGCCTGGTTACTACTTGGATGGGAGACTGCCTAGGAACACCAGGTGTTGTAAGCTTGGAAGAAGAACCTGAAAGCCCACTCCCAAAAAACGATCAGCCATTGAAAACCCTACAAATGGCAGAGAAACACTGACAATAGTGCCAGGCATAGCAGAGTGTTGGATAGTGTTTCATCTGTTGGACATAAGGTCGCTGAGTTGGACCCAGCTTGATGGTGTCTAACAACAATTTGATTCTCTGTTTAAGAATTGCAGTTGAGGCCAGTGGCTCACCAGTATGTAATGAAGAAAAATTGTATTGTGGAAAATATCTCAGGAGTCTGCCCCACCCACATCCCATCCCTTCTTTGAGAAAGTTCACCCTTTACCAGTATTTTTTGTACTTTGCTCCTTGTTCACAGCTGATTGGACCAAAACTGGAGACTCTCTCTTGCATAATCAATCTATTAGCAGAGTAATAACAATCAATATTTCCAATAATTATGTCAAGAAAATGCTAGCTTAGTTGGCCAGTGACACTGAAACCAGTACTGAAAGGCTGTGTAAGAATAAATGCCATATGCACCTTGAAGTATCAAGACAGAGGGGGAAGGAAGGCAGGTAGAAAAAGGAGATGGCAAGAAAATGGAAAACAAAGAGGTGGGGAAGGATGAAGTTGAGGAGGGGGAGAGAGTGAGAGACACCACAGGAGAAAGAGGACACTATATTTCTAATCTCCAGCTGTAATAAAAAGTTCTACATCCCACACTAGGGACAGAGTGCACACCTATAACCCCAGTAAGTTGGGAGGCAGAAGCAAGAGGATCTCAAGTTCGAGGCCAAAGGAAGCATGTGTAACTTAGCAAGATTCTCACTCAAAATAAAAAATAAAAATGGGCTGGGGTACAGCCCAGTGGTAGAGCACTTGCAAGTATGTGCAAAACCCTGGGTTCAACCCCCAAGTACCACCACCACAACCAACAACAAAAAATGTATGTATGATGGGAAATGAGCTGATTCATAAGAGTTTTGTTATTTTTGATTATTCTCCAAGACTAGCAGATCACAAAACTACTTAAAAATGTTCTTTCTTGCCTTCTAAATTTTAATAAACTAGCATGGGAAAAAAAGCTGATGCTTTTTATTACAGAGCTCTGCATGCACCTTGCTTGGGAGTCAGAATCTTGGCAGAAGCCAGAGAAGCTGCAAGCCCACCATGGCCCAAAGCCACAGGTGAACCAGCAGATCAGCCATGTGTAAAGAGGTGCTAACAGAGCTGTGCCCTGAGCTGACCTTCGCAGCACAAAAGAACATGCCCTTGCTTCCCTTTTGCCTATCAAATCTCAGACACTATACCTCTTGCATTCCACATTAATCTGGAGGTAGGCAGGCAGGGAATTAGGGGTAATATATTTCCAGTTTAGCTAACTCAACACTATGCGAACCAACTACATTGTGTCCGTTACATGCTCACATATCCTCTTATCGATGAGAAAACATTGCCCAAATCTTAACTTTTTTGATTTGACAAGTTATTCTTGGATTGAAACAAGAAAAATTATAACATAAACAAACTTCAATTTAGTTTTCACTTTTTGTCACCAGAACATAGTGCTGTGCATACCATAAGTGCTCACTAATATTTACTGATTTGAGGCTTAGCTAAGAAGGGAAAATATAAGCAGCATGGAAAGAAGGGAGCAGAGAACTAGCAGGGTTGGGGAGCGAAGGTTGTGGAAGGCGGGAAGGGGAGGGGAAATGTAGAGGGATAAAGGGAGAGAGGATAATCTCAAATTATATGATGCGACTATATGACTACATGGGAAAAATGTTGTTAGGTGCCGTCAAGTCGGTGTCTGACTCATAGTGACCCCACATACGACACTATTGTTAACGCTTCTCTGCTATTCATAGGGTTTTCAATGGCGGATTGAGTTTTGTCAGTGGGTTGCCAGGTCCTTCTCCCAAGCCTACAGCACCTAGTGTTCCCAGGCGGTCTCCCATCCAAGTACTAACTACGCCTAACCTGCTTAGCTTCTGAGATCTAATGGGATTGGATGCCGCAGTGATACAGCTGCAGGCATGGGAAAGAGGGGGGAACATAACCCATAATTGCATATAATTTTTGCTACATATTAATCAAAGTGTTCCACAAACTATGTAAATTGATGAAAATGAAACCAAAAGTGATATAATAGTTATACAATGGAAATAGCAAAAGCCTTATTCTGTACCCCACTGACATTAATAAAGGGGGAAAAAAGAAAAATATTTACTGATTTGGATGTAATTATGCACTTTACAACCCACAGCTAGGTAACTGACTTAATCTCTCCTTGTTATCAATAATGTCTCCTGACTGCCAGGTTGAGTATCATACTTAGTTTTTGTTTCTCTTCTGCAGCTCTTTTTTTGAGTAATCACTGTTAATGTATAACATGGTTTGACTAATGGTTAGTTCCGATGGCTCTTTAAATTGTTTAAACTGTAAAGAGAATATCTGATGACACTTGGACATCTAAAATATCCATCCAAAAGGAAACTTTACCAGAGCTGTTGTACTGCACTTGTTTGCAGGCATAAACACATTCACTTTGTTCTACATTGCAGCCATCTACAGTTTCTCTAAGTTGCACAGTTCATTTTTTTTACCTAAGATAAATTGACTTGTCTCTGTTAATGGAGCTCTGCTTTCTCCAATACAGTTTCTCAATGTTTGGGAAGTTATGGACACTCATGAGAATGTATGAAAGCTATGTAATCCCCTCCTCCAAGAAAAACAAATAAATATAGTTTGTGTACAATTGTAGAGGAATCCTCATAGGCCTTGTGTAGCCCATGTACAGATCCTCTGAAAACTTAACAGACTCCAAATTAAGAAATATAATTCTTTTTTTTTTTTTTGCATTTATGGTAATGAAAAATAAGTGAAGGCCCTAAGATATTAATTCCAATGTAACATTACATTTGAATGTAACATTACAAATTCAAATGTAACATTACATTGAATGTAACATTACAAATATAACATTACAACCCCTTGTGTGGCAGTGGGGCTTTTTGTATCTTTTTTATTAGTAGTACTGGTGGAGGGTTGAACCCAGGACTTCCTGCTTGCAAGGCAAGTGCTCTACCACTGAGCTGTACTTCCATTCCCTCTTTCATACTTTATTTTAAGACGGGGTCTCATTCAGTTGCACGGGCTGCCTCTGGTCTCGAACCTGCAGTCCTCCTCCTCACATTAGCCCCTGGAGTTGCTGGGATTATAGGTGTGTGTCATCATGCCAGAATATATTGCATTTTTAAAAGACCTCAGAGCATCCATACTAGAAGTGACACTGTCTTTCAGACATTGTTTGGAGTTTAAGGCCAGGATTCCTTCACGGAAACTGTCTTATTAATTTTCATTACCCTTTTGATCACCTCGTGTTCAAACATAGGGGTGTTCACTTAAATAATACCTAACTCAGAGAGCACACTGGCACATGCCTGTAATCCCAGCAGCTTGGAAGGTGGAGGCAGGAGGATCCCAAGTTCGAGACCAGAGGTAGTCTGCATAACTTAGCGAGACCCTATCTCAAAAAGTAAAAAAAATGGGTTGGGGGTACAGCTCAGTGGTCCAGCACTTGCAAAGCACGCAGGCGCAAGGCCCTGGGTTCAACCCCAGTACAACAACAACAACAACAACAACAACAACATAATAATAATAATAATAATAATATCTAACTCATATTTTGCAATATGCTTTAAGTCACCACATATCATGTGTCTATTTTATTCTTCCTTGTGAAAATGTTCTTAAATTTCCTATTTTTTTTTTCATTTGATGCATGGACTCTAGTCATCATCATTCCCATGTGGTGCTGAGCTAATGCGAAGGTTTGGATATTGTAGACAATCCCCAAACAAAGAAGAGATTTCTGCTTTAGTAATTGAGCTAGGCTGCATTTGGAAAGTAGGCTCCCACAATTTAAAAAATGACTACTTTTACATGGAGATTTTTTTCAACCTACACACATCTGCATAGATTGTCCATTGTCTAAATTGCAAAGTGAGGCTCTGATTTTTAATTTGTTCTGGCATGAAATTGGATGCAACATCTGTTTTGCACATGTTTCACCTTTTTACCCCCTTTATGCACTATTACAGTTGTCCTACCCAAAGATTTCTAACTGCAAGTGTTCTGAAATCTTGATTCTTATGTTTGCAGACAAGAATTTTTTAAGTCAGTTTACTGTGCTTAAAACTCAATTTAAAAAAAAATAGTAAAATGTTATCAAGATGAGAAAAATCCATGATTATTAAAAATAAAAAGAAGAATGTATATAGTTCTCTATTTAAAACTGACAACTCCTTGGTGTGCTTGTGGGAGGACATAATATTTCACTAAAGAACTGCTACGTCCTACCCATGTGGCTGTGGTCCTGTGGCAGAATGTTTGTACGCAAAGTGAGCACTGCGCCTTCCTGCCTGGTTGCTACTGTGGAGGTCAGGTGGAACTCTGCCTGTCTTCCTCAGCTCCATTCAGCTGAAGCCTGGGACCCCTTGGAAAAAGGAATGGAGGTATTGGTATTAATATACTACTCCCAGAAGGTGAAGACCAAATAGTAAAATGCTGTGGATGGGGAAAGAAGAAAGTAGAACTTTCTGAAATTTTACTGAATCCTTCCCCCAACACACAATTTTCCCTTTCTTTTACCCTCCAATTTCTAGCTGCTCAGCAAGTTTTATTATACCAAAAAGAATTGGTGGTTGTCCAACCATTTCGAGACATTGCATATGATCAGCAATCAAAGGAAGAAGTGGACGCTGTCTTGAAGATGAACTGGTGAAACTCAAGCCTCCAGGAATTGATGGAATACCAGTTGAGATGTTTCAACAAACAGATGCAGCACTTCTATATGCCAAGAGATTTGGAAAACAGCTACCTGGCCAACTGACAGGAAGAGATCCATATTTGTGCCTATTCTCAAAAAAGGGGGTCCAGACAGCTGTGGAAAATTATTGAACAATATCATTAATATCATATGTGAGTAAAATTTTGCTAAAGATCATTCAAAAGTGATTGCAGCAGTATATTAACAGTTAACTGCTGGAAAATCAATCCAGATTCAGAAGATGGCATAGAACCAGCGATATCATTCCTGATGTCAAATGGGTATTAGCTGAAAGCAGAGAATAACAGAAAGGTGTCTGTCTATGTTTTATTGACTATTTAAAGGTATTTGACTGTGTGGATCACAACAAATTATGGATGTCATTGCAAAGAATGGGAATATCAGGACACCTAATTGTACTCAAAGGAATCTGTACATGGATTAGGAGGCAGTCGTTCAAACAGAGCAAGGAAATGCTGCCTGGTTTAAAGGCAAGAATGGTGTTCATTAGGAGGGTAGCCCTTCAGTGTAGTACTTCACTCTCTATACTAAACAAGTAATCCAAGAAGCTGGACTTTATGAAGAAGAATGTGGCATCAGGATTGGAGGAAGCTCATTAACAGCTTGTGTTAAGCAGATGACACAACTCTCCTGAAAGTGAAGAGGATTTGAAACATTTACTGATGAATATCAAAGAATACAGCCTTCATATGGATTGTGCCTCAACATCAACGAAACAAAAATCCTTGCAACTGGGTCAGCAAACAACTTCATGAAAAATGGAGAAAGGATTGCTGTTGTCAAACATTTTGCTTTACTTGGTTCTACAATCAACACCCATGGAAGCAGCACTCAAGAAATAAAAAGACACATTTCTTTGGGAAAAGCTTTTGTAAAAGATCTCTTTAAGATGTTGAGATGAAGATGCACCTGACACATGCTATGGTATTTTCAGTCCCATCATATGGTTGTGAAAGCTGGACAGTGAATAAGGGAGACAGGAGAAGAATTGATTGTTTTGAATTTTGGTGTGGAAGATGAAGGCTAAATACAACATAGACTGCCAAAAGCAGCAGCAGATTTGTCCCAGAAGAAGTGTAACCACAGCGAGGTGTGGTGGTATACTACTGTACTCCCAGTGACTCAGGAGGCAGAAGCAGGAAGATCGCAAGTTAGAGACCAGAGGCAGTCTACATAATTTAGCAAGGCATTGTCTCAAAAAGTTAAAAAATGGGCTGAGGGTGCAGCTCAATGGTACAGCACTTGCAAAGCATGTAAGTGTGAGGCTCTGGGTCCAACCCTCAGTACTGCAAAAAAATTATTAATTAATTAATTAATTAATTAAAAAATTAGAAGTGCAACCAGAGTGCACCTTGGATGCAAGGATAGCTAGAGTACATCTTACATATTTTGGACATATTATTGTCAGAAGGGACCAACCCCTTGAGAAGGACATAATGTGTGGGAGAATAGCATGCCAATAAATAAATAAATAAATAAATAAATAAATAAATAAATAAATAAAAGGAAGACCCTCAACTAGATGGATTGACACAGTAGCTGTATAGTGGACTTGAACATAAAGTTCATGTGACTGTCACCGAGTCAGGAAGTGTTTTGTTCTATTGCACATAGTGTCACTATGAGTCAGACCCAACTCAAAGGCACCTAACAACAAGCAAGTTTTAAAATTTCTTGTCTCAGAGATTCTTGAAACCTCTCCTTCACTCCCTGGAAGAGATACTATTGAAGGTATGGGAAGAAAGAAAAGAAGAAGATGGTGTTGGGAAGACCAGGAGAGGCAGAAGAGATTTCCTGGGAGCAGCCACTGGACACGAGGACTCTGTGGGTGTCTTGGGAGCATATGTATGTACACATGCACATGTAAGGGTCCCTGCCAGAGTTAGCAGTCCTGCACATTCCACACCAGTGTGTGATGTCCACTAGCCACAAGGGTTAAGAAATGGAACTACATCAGAAGATTAAAGAGACTTACATTGAAATTGCTAGCTCTTTTCCTATTAGTTTGTAATGCTGCAATTTTATGAGCATTGCTTTCTTTTTTAATAAAAAATCCACAAAGCAAAGATGATAAACTCTTTTAGCTCTATTTTTTTCAAAAGGAGGGTGATTACTTTTCAGAAGGAGGGTGATTACAAGAGAGCCATTTGGAATCACATAATTTAGGTGCCTCAAGCTGTCTTTCTCATAATTACTGCCTGAATACATCTCAACACCATTAAATGGTAACCAAAAATATACGCACACATGCTAAAGCACTCGTTGAAGTGTAATCTCTATGTAAAATAATGCTAGACACTACAATAAAAGAAGTTAAACGTGTTAAAATACAAGGTGAAAATTAATAAGAAGGAATTCTCAGAGTAACTTTTTAGCACTCTCAATATTTGCAACTGTGCAAATTTATCAAACTTTCAATTTCACTCTACATATGTTATTGGAAAGCTCTAATTTTGGGGCACGTCACTTTAAACAATTTTTAAATTGTTTAATTCTTGACAAATCCCAGCAACTGAAAATATTAATTGTATGATAGTTGAGGAAATCACTCACAAAGTAAAGGAACTGATGTCTCTTCTAAAACAATGTTATGATTGGTTCAACTATCCCTTGGTAAGCCACTCTCAAAACTAACATTTAGAAGAGCCAAATTACTTATAATATTTCTTTTACAAAACAGCAAGTAACTTCAGAAAACAAACCCTCCCAAATCTTCCTGATTATGATTTCTATTACATGAACATTTAATGGAGAACTCAAAGTCATTGCTAACTCTGGAATAGTGGAGTGTACATTTATTTTTAAAAGAACACACACAGCTGTCCATTTGAGAGCCTTCAGGAGGTAAAGTTCCATGACTCACTAATGTGGCAAGTTCTCAGCATTTAGAGCTTACACACAGAATTTTCCACCACTTGTCCCTTACTTTTAGTAGTGAACGGCTAAATTTGGAAATGCTGTCTTCCTATTAAAAAAAAAAAAAAAAGCACTACAATCAAAACACATCTTTTATATGCTGCAAATTTTTCAAACCCAGAATGTAAAACTGGGTGTAAAACAGCCATGACCATCAACTATTGTATCTTTTAAACAGTTTTGACAAAATAAAATTTCAGAGCAATTGTGGATGTTTTTGTTGCCAGCTTAGACCTGCATAACCCTTCATCAATATCAGGAGGTTTTATTTAGAATGCAGAGTTATGTCCTAGAAAGTTAACAAGTTACATGAGGGCATAATTATTAATAATGAGACATTATCTCTACCACAAAAGGAAATTCTACTCAGTTATCTTACATGGCAAGTAATATTTTCACCAGATAATCTGGGGTGGTGGGAAAAAATATGGGGCAAAGAGTAGGCAGGATCTGGTGGTGCAAAGTTGCATTAGCCCTTGCTGTGCTGGTGGAACACTTAACTCATCTATAAAGATTATACTGATTATCATAAATTTGATGTGATGATTAAATAATATTTAGAAAATACATGGTTCAGTGTCCAATGCAGAATCCTTGATGACATTGAAATTATTATCACTATTAATAAGAGGCTGGTGATGGTTGTAGCAAGTGCCATCTGTGCCCTACCCAACTCTTTTGAATTTGGAATTTGCCCAGATATAATGTTTTCACTTTCAGAAGCCACGCCTGCAATTCTTCCTTCATGTGCCACCATCTTGCAGCCAAGTCCACTGCTCCTGCCAACACAGAGGACAGAAGTACCTGCAGATTTACATCTGTGACCACAGACTAGGTCTGTAGGGGCAAACACCCCAGGTCCCCAGCACTGGCCATGGCAATCTCTATGGTGTGCCACATCCCTGGAGAACTCCGCCATCTCCCTAGGATTTGGCTTAGCTTTGTACCCTGGCTTGGCCTTCTTTCCTTCCCAGTCCCTGTGTCTATTCCTCTTCTGTTTTTTTGTTTTTGTTTTTGTTTTTTCTTTGGGACATTTCTTAGTAAACTACTCTCCCATAAACTTTCATCCAAGCATCTGCTTCTAGGGAGCCCTAATTCCAGGTAGAGATGAGGAAAATGAAGAGGAGGGAAATGAATGGAATGGTTAAATTCATGTGTCAACTTGACTTGGCCGCAGGAGTCCAGGTATTTGGTTAAATAATGTTTCTTGTTATACTCGTGAGGGAATTTCTGGATGAGATTATTTAAATTGGTGGAGTGAGGACATTGTCTTCACTCATGTGGCCTCATCCAGTCCCCCACAGGCTTGAATAGAACGGATGGCTGAAAAAGAATGAATTCACCTTCTGCCTGCTGGTCCTGAGCTGGGACACAGGGTTTCTCCTGACATAACACTTGGACTGGAACTTATATTACTGGCTTTCTTAGTTCTCAAGCCTTCAGACTGCAGATTTTGAGACTTCTCAACCTCAATAATCCTATCAGCCAATTTCTTATATTAAATCATCTATCTATCCAACTGTCTGCAGCTGTAGCGCTGTGGCATCCAATCCGGTCAGTACTGTCAGGGTCAGGCCTGGCTAATACTTGGATGGTAGAGCGCCTGGAAACACCAGATACCGTAGGCTTGGGAGAAGGACCCAGTAACTCACTCCCAAAATTCAATCCACCATTGAAAACCCTATGAATAGCAGAGAAGCACTGACAATATTGTTTCGCCTATTGTATGTAGGGTTGCTATGAGTCAGACACTGACTCAATGGCACCTAACAACATCATCTATCTACCTATCTGTCTACTAAGCTATATTTCTCTTTCTCTGGAGAACCCTAATAACAGTGGAAGAATCAGAAGTAAATACATTCCTAATATTCTTTGTTGTTGTTGTTGTTGGGTGCCCTCAAGTCAAGTCACCTAAGCTAAACCCCAGTATAATAGTTGGTAGAGTGCTGCACTGCACCCAGATTCAATCCTCAGCACAGCAAATATGGGAGAAGAATGTGGCAGCCCACTCCCAAAACAATCCCCACACACTCAGCCATTGAAAATCCTATAAGAGTTGCTATGAGTTGGACATGATGGTGCCTAGTATTCTTTACCCCCCTTTTATTAGAGCAAGAAGGAAGAATACAGGGCAATGGGCTTGAAGAAACAGAATATTCCTGTAGTAGCTGGTGGAGTCAAGACTAGTCCTCCTCTTTCTCCCCAAGAAATATGTAGGGCCACAAAAAGTATGGATATGATTAACATTCCTTCCCTGTTGTATTTCTAATCTGTATAATCATCACCCACTTTGCAGTACTTTCTGTATTAGTCTAGAATGGTACTCATATGAGTTGCTCATGCAGTGACCACATGGTCAGGAGCCACCTGTAAATCCCTCATCTTTACTCAATTGGATGCCTAAATTGTAGTTAAGTAAATGAACAGAATGAACTTCACAGAATCATCATATCAATTCTTTCTTTTGAGGATGATAGTTCATAGCATATTCTACTAAAGAGAAACTACATTCTATGATATAAAGAATATGGGCCATGAGCCAGAAGCCCTGAATTCTGACCATTGGGTTGCTGCTGCCAATTTATCTGACTTAAAAGAAAATGCCACCTCTTTTCTTTTTTCTTTTCTTTTCTTTTTTTTTTTTTTTGAGTTTCAGTTTCCTCACTAAAATATCTGAATTTCTTAGATTAGCTTTAATATTATATGTATACTACAAAAGCTTGAAGAGAGTTGAAATAAAATAGGCACTTAGAAATTGCTCTTGCTAAAAAAAGCATGGCCCCTACTTGGGTTCACAAGGTAACTAAAAGTGTAGGAGGACCCTGGTAGCCAGTCTAATTCCATTTTGTCCCTCTCTGGCTCTGCTTTGCCTTTTAATGTTTCCTCTTCAGTCACCTTCTGCTACAGTCACCCTAGATCCTAGGAATTACAGGACTGGAAGATATACATCTCTTTGAGAAGAAACAGAAACTACTCCACACCTGGAAGGACAGACCACCCCCAAGATGAGGATACCATCTGATGGTGAGGCTGCACCTTAGAGTAGGAATAATCATATTGTGGGAGCCAGCCTGCTCCCTTCAAGTAATCTCGGTGACAACAACCTCTTGAGACCACTTTGCAAAATTGGAACTGAGGTAACAGTCAACAAGACTGTACCCCACCAGCAGCTGCTTAATCATGCACACCTCTCCCCTGCCTTAATTCTTCCTCTATTTAAACCTAAAGCTCAAGTCAATATCCTGAAGATGAATTCATGGTCACTGAACTCCTTTATTTCTTCCTCTTTTCAATGTGCACATTGATTGAATTTCCTCTAATTTTCACCATTCCTTATCGCTTTAAGTAGTGCTTTGAGGATGGGTGGTGGAGCCATTGGTTGTGATTCCCAGAGCAGAGGCCCTAAAACTCTGATAACCAAAAAAATAATTTGTATGTCATAGAAACTCTATAGTGTTAACCACTGACCAATCCCAGTACTGAAGTACATAGAATTTTGTAGACCTCTTTCAGATTATAAAATTGTAAATTTTAAATGAGGCACAAAGGTAAATATTTTTTAAATAAGAAAAAGATCACAAATTATAAAACTCAAAACCTGAAAAAAATCACAAATATTAAAATTCAGGAAAATAACATATTTTATTAATTAACCACCTGACACAACTTTTATTTTCCAAAATTTTGGGCTGCATACTCTTTGAGTGCTTATTCATATGACAGTGATGTTGCAATGTCTTGGGGAAATACAAAGGTAATTTAGTCTTTGCTTTTGCATGACAGAAAAGTTATTTTTTAACTGATAGCTTAGAAAAAAAATTTTATTGATTTTTGACATGAAAGCTTCTAAATTCCATTGTGGTATGCTAAGTTTTGACGTTTCTAAGTTTCTGCCAGTCTTTGCCCTTTTTTGTTCTCCACTAACTACTTCATTGCAGTCACATTTATTTTCATGGTTACCTGATTGACAATTATGAAAAATACACAAAACTAATCTGAAATTAGGTTTTACACAATAGCAGTCTAAATGCATTTTTAAATTGTCACTCCAAAAAGCTAGAAGAAAGAATTTTGAATGTTTTTACCATGAAGGAATGATGAATGTGAGGAAATAGATACGTTCAACTTGATTTGAACATTACGTGTTGCATACATGTATTGAAACATCACATGATAGCCCATAAATATGTACTATATGTATGCTTTTATGTATTAGTCAAAAATAAATTTAAAATATTTAAGTAGCCACTCCATAGTTCAGAGCAGTAAAATTGTTTAATCAAATTTATCTTCTACCATATATATTAACTTATTGAGATATGTGTGTTAATTTCCTCCCCTGCAAAGCAAATAGATGTTTTAAATTTTTCATTACTAAAATTTTCAAACTTACAATAGTACAACAAATATCCATACACCTTCTGTTTTTATGCAACAATGGGGAATTTTTTGTCATAATTACATCATCTATATATTATGTTTACCATTTCACAGCATCATTAATTTTGCACAATGCTTTCTCTGAACATGTCAAACTTCCTTAGCAAAGATGCGTGAGTTTTTCTAAGATGTGATACTATATGTTTAGATATATAAAACATACAACCTTTATCAAAAGCATTCATAGTGTACTACAACAGGTTTTCTGATAATTGTGACAAATTCTATATTTCTCAATCCTCAAAATAGTACATATGGTATGTACTTCATTGCATATGCTCCATTATCCAGTATATTTCTGATGGGGCAGAACCTGCATATTGATTGGTTATCAACAAGGATCAAATATTTAGCTTTCCAATATACACATCTATTGCTTAGATGTTTTTTTCCAGATTAACTAAGTTCCATTCATTTCAACCAATTTATTTCCTTCATTCCTTACATACCATTGGCACCACGTACCATGGGGGCTGTGTGCATTGTTTTAAAAGTTCTTGCCATCATAGTAAGAATATCCTTAGGAGTCATCAATACCCCAGGAGAGCTAGCCATAACCTAACTATGCATAACAGTAACTGCAAATGAAATTAATTACACTATCTTCTGTTAAGCAGAATCCTCAAAATGTTCACAGCCATTCCACATTGCCTAATAGAAGGATGTGGGTTTATGTAGTGTTAAGGTGTAAAGGAAGAAAAGCTAGATTGAAAAGAGATAATACTGGGGTATGGTTTGAATGTGTCCCCCAAAGTTCATGTGCTGAAAACATAATTCTCAGATTAATGCTGATTGTATTTGGAGGTAGAGCCCTTGGGTAGTAATTAGGGTTAGATGAAGACATGATGGTAGGACTCACAATAAAATGGCTTGACATGTGATATCCTCCACCTCCATGTTACAATGCAGCAAGAAGGCCCTTGCCAGAGGTTTAGCAGATGCTGGTGCCATGCTTTCCCAGCCACTGGAACTCTGGAACTCTGAGGTAAAGAAACGTCTATTCCTCATAAATTGCCCAGTCTATAGTCCTCAGTTATGGAACTAGAACACAAAGACATGTTCTTAACCAATTATTTCTAAGATACTTTTCCTTGGCAAATTTTATGTTAATGGGTTAAAAGGGGGCCTGGATATTGAGGAAAACTGAAGTTGAAGTTACATAAGCTTCACAGTATATCTGTTTCTGCTCCTGTATTCTCACATATCTCTGGTAAATACCAAGTCTGAGACTGTCAGAATTAGAAGGTCTCTAGAACCATCCTATTCATGAACATATGGTTATATAGGATAATACACTCAATGTTTCAATATACAAGCTAAATATACTTCTGGCAGCTAAAGTCCACAATAAAATAGCTCAACAACTTATAGCTATGCATGCATTGATGAAGCAAATATGACAAAATGTTAGCAATTGTTGAATGGGACCATGTGTGCATGGATGTCTGTGCACCATTTTTTTCTACTTTTCTGTGTGTTCAAAAACTTTAATAATAAAAACTCTAAAGATAGGCATCATATAATATCCACTTACTCAACAAAAAAAGGACACTGAGGCCCAGTGGACCCCAGAGACTTGTCCAAGTTCACATCACAAACTGCTGTTCATTTTTTTGGAGAAGAGAGCCAAAATTCTCACCTTATGAGAGATTCCTGTCATAAAAGTCAGGTTTGCATTTGACTCTTCATTCTGTATAATCTCCTTTTCAGCCCAACAGAAAGGAATAGGAGTTTGGTGGCAGTGTGTGTGGGGGGATACTAGAGTATGATTTTCTCCATTTTCCTTTCATAAGTAAAGATGGGGCAGTACAGGTGGCCAGGCTTTAGCTTTACCTCCCACTGACAAGCCTGGGGGTGCACTCAGGACTTTACTACATGAGCTGAGCTGGTCTCCAAGAGTGAACTTCTTGGTTATCTTGTGAGAAAATGTCCTTGGTTTTTGTTCTGTTGTTAGGAAGAACTTAACAAGAACCAGTGGTAAATTGAAAGTCTAGAGCCAGTTTGTTAAGTAGAAGGAGGAGTGAGTTTACTAAGAGAAGCAGGAAAGGAAATGCTCTTAGAACACAAAGCAGCCTGTTCAAGAGAATGTCAGCAGCCTAATGGTTAATGGTCAGTCTTTGTATAGTTGGTTTCTTTGGTGGTTGGTTCCTGTTCATCTGGTCCAGATAATGACAAGGTGCAACTGGCACAGAAATTGATTGCTTACAGTTTTCTTGCTCAACACCAGCAGGATAGGTATATACCCATATACTGATCTTATGATCCTTTTGCAAGGTTTTGTTTGGTTTTTATTCGTTTATTTAATGGTTAATGAGAAATTTAAGAGAACTTGTTCTCTGTGCTTTTGATTCCAGGAGTCCATTTTCCCTGCTGCTCATGTATGATTTCTACCTAACAGTTACACATTGATCCTGGCATTTAGGTTGTAAGTGGTTAGCATATTTCTTTAATAGGTACATGAGGTATTATGCTCTACAAAAAAGCAAAATTTAGAGAAATCCAGAGGATACTTCCTCCTCTATGAGCAGCCTTTGCAACCATATGAAAATGGACAAGGGGATTTCTTTGTCTTCCTTTTCATTATTAGTATAAAGGAATGCTTCCAAAAAAAAAAAAAGAATGCTTCTGATCTTTGAGCACTAATTTTTTATCCTGTTACTTTTGTGAAGAAGCCACTTAGCTCTATGGTTCTCTACTGGAGTTTTTAGGGTCTTTAAATTATAGTACATGTCATCTGCAAATAGGGATAATTTAGCCTCTTCATTCTCTATTTGTATATATTTTATTTCTTTCTGTACTGTTTTCTCTGGCTAAGACATCTCTATATTGAATAAGAGAGGAGAGTAAAAACATCTTTGTCTTGTTCCTGATCTTAAAGGGATAAGGGGATACTTACAATTTTCCTCATTTAATACAACATTGGCTATAAGTTTGTCATATATGGCCTTTATGATGTTGAGATTATCCAAACAACAATCCCATTCACAATGGCCCACTAAAAATTAAATATTTAGGAATCAGTCTACCTAAAGATCCTAAAGACTTCTGCAATGCAAGCTTCAAATCACTAAATAAAGAGATTGCAGAAGATACTAGAAGATGGAAAAACGGTTTCCCCCTTGCTCATGGATTGGAGGAATTAATATTGTGAAAATCGCTATACTACCAAAAGCAATCTATGGATTCAAAGTAATCCCCATCAAAATTCCAATGATATATTTCACAGAAATAGAATAAGGCAATCTTAAAATTCATATGGGAGCACAAAAGGCCTCATATAGCCAAAACAATCCTAAGCAGCAAAAACAGTGCAGGAGGTATCACAACACCTGACTTCAAACTTTACCACAGGGCTGTAATGGCAAAACCAGCTTGGTACTGGCACAAAAACCAGCATGAAGATCAATGGCAGAGAAAAAAAGACCCTGGGATACATCCGCACAACAGCCACCTAATCTTTGATAAAGTGTCCAAAGGTGTATAATAGAGAAAAGATAGCCTTTTCAACAAATGGTGCTGGGAAAATTAGATATCCATATGTAGAATAATTAAAGTAGACCCATACATCTCAATCTGTATGAAAATAAACTCAAAATGGATCAGAGACCTCAACATAAAACTAGAAACCTGAAAAATACTAGAAGAAAATATAGGGAACCCACTCCAACACATAGGCATAGGCAAGTACTTCCTTAAGAACACCTCAATACCCCAGGAGACTGCACCAAAAATTGACAAATGGATTACATAAAACTAAAAAGCTTTTATATAGCAAAGGAAACAATAGAGTAAAGGAAGACCCCAGAGAATGGGAGAAAATCTTTGAATCCTACACATCTGAAAGAGGACTAATTTCTAGGATGTACAAAGAACTCAAGAAGTTAAACACTAAAGCAACAAATAATCCAATAAGTAAATGGGCAATGGAACTGAACAGTTCTCAGAAGTACAAATGGCTAATAAACACATGAAAAAAATGGTCAATATCCTAGCCATCAGAGAAATGCAAATCAAAACTACATTGAGATTCCATCTCACACAAGTAAGAATAACCAAGATTAACAAAACAAATAACAACAAATGCTGGTGAGGATGTGGAGACAAAGGAATCCTTTTACACTGCCAGTGGGACTGTAAGTTAGTTCAGCCACTATGGAAATCAGTATGGAGGTATCTTAGAAAACTAAAAATACAACTACCATATGATCTAGCTATACTACTTCTAGGAATATACCTGAAGAAAGTTAAGTCATCATACCACAAGGACACCTGCACTTCCATATTTAATGTACTCTTCACAGCTGAAAGGGAATGGAAGCAATCCAGATGTCCATCAATAGATGATTGGATTTGTTAAATGTGGTATATATACACAATGCAATATTATTCAATAGTAATGAAGAATAAATTTATGTCATTTGCAGCAAAATGGATGGAACTGGAGAGCATCATTGTAAGTGAAATAATGGAGACTCAAAAAAAGAAATACATGTTCTTTCTTATGCCTGATCCACCTTAAAGAAAAAAATTTACACATAAATATATGTTGTTGTTGTTGTTAGGTGCTGTTGAGTCGGTGTCCAATTCATAGCAACCCTACGTACAACACTAGAAACACTATTGTCAGTGCTTCTCTGCTATTGATAGGGTTTTTAATGGAAGATTGATTATTGGGAGTGAGTTGCTGGGTCCTTCTCCCAAGCCTATAGTATCTGGTGTTCCTAGGCAGTCTCCTATCCAAGTACTAACCAGGCCTGACCCTGCTTAGCTTCTGAGATCTGACGAGATCGGATGCCACAGTGCTATAGCTGTAGGCTGTATGTACAGACATATATATATATATATATATGCGTGTGTGTGTGTGTGTATGTATGTATATACATATATACACATACACACACACATATAATCATACTTACCTAAGATTGAAAAATGCAAGTGGATCCAATATGAGAGGGGAGGTGAATAGTGGGGAGGAGTGGACAATGGGGAAGGTAGGGGAACATTTTAGAGGGATAAAGAGGGATAGAGGAAAAGCACAAAATACAGGATGGTACTTTATGAAAATCCAAAACAAATTATACTGTAACTCATAATTGTATACAACTGTCACTATATGTTATTCAAAACTTTTCCCTTTTTTAGATTACTTTGTTCTGTAACATGTTTAAGGAAATGGAAGTGTAAACAATCCTGATATGATAATTGCATAATGGGTATATAAATGGAATTATCACTTTATATCCCATCACTATGTATAATTAAAATACTATTAAAATTTTTAAAAATTTCAGGAAAGAAGTAAGTAATGATTTTAAATAAATCAAAAGCCAGCTGGCAAGGGCTTTTTCTCTGTATGTGGATAGTTTTCTATGGCTTTTTCAATGCTTAGCACAGTCACTGGAAATGGCTTTTTCTTCCAGCCATTTGATGACCCACTGGATATATGCACCTCTAAATAAATCAAAATATGTGAATCGCAACCAGAGATATTAAAAAGGAAGAAATAAAAGAAAATGGACAAGGGAACTGGAGAAGAAAGATGAGCTTATCCAAACTCAACTGCAATCTCTACAGCACCCCAAGACATTGTTTTAAAGAAATCTCTCAGTAGTGGTCAATTCACAAATATGTATTGAGGATATTTCCTGGGATTCTACCTACCCCAGTCACAGAGTGGGAATGGCTGAAGGAATGATGCCAAGAACAAAGATTTACATATGAAGAAAACAAGAATTCACCTGTGAACAAATAGCCCCCAGAGCTGGGGACAGAGGAGACTACCAGTGGACTGACAAACTTCAGGGCTCAACAGCATCACAGATACCACACCTAGTGGTGTGAGGAATCCCTTAAAAATGCTCACATTTGTTATTCTCAAGTTTTTACATAGCCCCCCTACTCTCTCCAGTATGGCTGTGGAAAGGCTGGGTCTATGCTTGCCTGCTCATCAGGTCAAAATAACCAAAACAAAACATTCCCCTATACTCCTGAGCATTTACTGTAAGACTCAAAGTTCCCAGGCATTCTAACTTTTAGCAGAGGAGACTTCAAGGCTGTCCAAGAGCTTTCCCATGGTGGCTAGCTTCTAGCAATATAAAAGTGAAAAAAATGCAGCCATTGCTCCTGTGGAGCTTAGAGTTCAGTGATCAGAGACAATAAGCAATACGTTTAGTAAAAAGCAATTTTATATATTTTTATATATTTATACATATTTTTATATAATTTCAATTGCACAGAGCTTTGCAAAAGAGAAAAGGTAGGTTTATAGGCAGGTAAATAGGGAGATCCACCTCCCTGTCTATTCATTTATCCAACTAATAGACATATGTATATGCATTTTACTATTAATACCCTGAGAGCCTTGCTATGAGATATAATTTTTTTTGTAACTAAGAATAATTCTTAGGTAATAGCTCTTTAGAGCAAGACTAGATGCAAAAATAAGGGAGACAAGAATTACAGACATCTAGCCAGGCATAATGGGAACCTAGAAGCTGTGTTTGCAGAGTCCTTAAAAATTATGGGGGACCAGAAGGTCAGTAGTTTTCCAAAGTATAACTTTCTACTCAGCTAAATCTTTGCTTTTGACTACTCCTGGGGAAATTCTCAATAGGGATTAACAATTCAGGAGAGATTAGAGAGGAAGAATGGGTTGCAGAACAGTGGCCTAGAGAGCTGAGAGACCAGAAATAGGATCAATGGCACCCATACAAGTAGATCAGAAGCTTCTCACGGAAATATTCGCTATTGTACAATTCTTTCTTTGGTCCTTGTTGGTCTCAAAGGCATAAGTCTGCATGTTCTCTAGCACCTATGCCACAATACATTGGCCCAAACCCTCGAAATATGGTTACTCCACTATTAAAGTAGAAACTGTTTGCTCTAGCAACTATGTTACTCCTGATACTCAGCCTACAGGCCCTCTTAACATCATAAAACAAAGGGATTATTTATCCTTGATGTCAGATGAGTTTGAGAGAGCAGTAACACAGTTATTCCATGTAGGAAGCAGTAGATAACTGTGGCTGTGACTTGCCACCGCAGCCCTTTGACTAAACGGTATTTTTTGCAACCTCTGAGGGGATCAGAAAAAAATACTTCCTTCAATTTGGGATGGGCAAAGATGTTGCTGCAGATTCTACTCTGTCCTGAGGAAAAAGAGATTCTATTCATTCTCTCAAAATAGTCACTTTGCATGTGTTTTACAAATATGATTTCAACATGACTTCTCTTGTTAAAGGTCAATTATAAATTCTCCTAGATTAAATTATGGTTGTGTTCCCTAATCTACAATATGGAAAGTACTTTGTATGATAATATTTTTAGAGAATAGAAAGTTATCAAGAGACTACAGTCCCCTGAACACCAAGAACAAATTTGATTCTGAGGAGTTCTAAAATAACACAACCAGTCATTACCTATTGGAGCTATTATTTGCAGTTAGATTTAAAGAAGGCCCTAATTGGTTTGTTTCATTGTTATTTTTAGCAAATCATCTCAAATAGATCATATCATGAGGTGTATATTTTTAAGATAGATCTCTCTTTGCCTTTTGATTATAAGGTGATGTATTTTATTCCATGTTAAATTTGAAAGCTAAAGTCATTGACCCTAGAGAGATAAAATGCCAACAGAGGCTTCTCTCTTACAGCATTTCCATCATATATCACTAATGGCCTAAGCATGGAATTATGAAAATTTGAAGAGAGGACATTTTCTTCTTTATCCAACATTTCAGGCATATTTTCTAATGACTCCCAAAGCTGGTTCTTTGACAAAAACTACCAAGTGGATAAATTTCTAATCAAAAAAATAGAAAAGAGGAAAAAAATAGAGAAGACACAAACTACCAATTCCAGAAGAAAGGTAGCATCTCTACATATTCTAGGACTTAAAAGGACAATATGGACAATGAAAATTTTATGCCAGTAAACTTGAAAATCTAGAAAAAGTAGACGAATTTCTTCGAAGACACAATAAAAAAATCACTGAAGAAGAAATGCCAAACTGAATATACACCCAAACCCATACCCACCCACACACCCCAAGGGTGTCAAAAAAATGTTCATGCAAATTAAGAGATGTTATCTATGTACTAATTTTTGAAGTTGAATTGAATTACAACCATAATCACTTTGAGCACCTCTTGTAATTGCATAAGTCAAACATGACTTGTATTCATCTTTTGTTATTAGCATATATTGAGTGCTGTAATTTTAATAGTTAAAAATGTGTATACATTTTTGCATCTTTTTATAGATATATAGATACCTACATATAGTCACAACATGGAATATATATGTAATTATACCATGGAAATTTAATCCAAAGAATGCAAGATCAGTTTGATACATAAAAATCAATTTATGTAATAAATCATTACCAACAAAAGACAAAGAAACACATAATGTGCATAAAATGCAACATAACTGAGACAGGCCAGAAAGGAACCATTATATTTATGATTGATTAATCTTTCAACAAGAGTCCCTGAACAACTCAATGAGGAAAGAAAAGTCTTTTCAACAAGTGGTGCTAGGACAACTGAATATCCACACAGAAGAATGACTCTTGTCTTCTATCTTACATCATGTACAATATTTACTCAAAATATGTTAAAGACATGAAAGAAATAGCTAAAAATATGAAACTCTTATGAAAAATGGAAGTGTGCATATTTGTGACCTTAGATTATGCAATGCTTTCTTAGATATAATACTGAAAGCACAAACAACAAAAATAATGGACATTATCAAAATTAAAATTTTTCCATTTTAACAGACATCCTCAGGAAACTGAAAGACAACTTAAAGAGCAGGAAAAAAATTTCTGCAAATCATATATCTGATAAGAATCTTACATCTGGAATATATAAGGAGTGATTGTAACTTAAGAATAAAAAGAATAAGACAAAATGGGCAAATGATATAAGTAGACATTTCTCACATAGAAATGGCCAACAAGTACATGAAAAAGTATTCAACATCACAAACCATCAGGGAAATGCAAATCAAAGCCACAATAAAATATTACTTCATAATCACTAGGATGACCATGATCAAAATTGTTGGTTAGAAGAGGAAGAAATTACAACCCTTATGCAGTGATATGTTGGCACTTTGAATGCTAATCAGCTCAAGTGCTGAGTAATTTTTTGCCATAAGAAATAATGTAAATGTATTTATTGGTTCCAGCACCACACTGAATGGCTAATTCAGACACATGTGTGCCACTTACTTGGCAATAAGTTCTTTTTCAATTCAGTTATTGTTCTTATTATTTTCTTCATATACATAGCAATATGTTCCCTTCTTTAATTCAGTTGTTCTTACTATTTCCTTCACTTTTAGCACTAGAAAATTTTGAGTACCATGATGACCATACAGAATAAGAATATATACAGAAAGTGCTAAAAAGGTATACACATATTGGGATGAAAACATTCTACTTTGCTCTTTTAAGAATGTATCACATGCTTACATTCATTTGATTGACACCATCTTTTGGGCAACCCATCATACTACACATTGCTAATGTATTTCAATTCAACTTCAAAAAATAATACAGAGCCTAGTGCGGTGATGCTCGCCTGTAATCCCAGCAGCTTGGGAGGCAGAGGTAGGAGGATCACAAGTTCAAGACCAGAGGTAGTCTGTGTAACTTAGCAAGACCCTGTATCAAAATGTGAAAAAAAAAGGGCTGGAGGTGCAACTCAGTGGTCCAGCACTTGCAAAGCATGCCAGCATGAGGCCCTGGGTTCAACCCCCAGTGCTGGAAAAAAAAACACCATAGATAACATCTCTTAAAATGTGTATACCCTTTTTGGCACCCCCAGTTACATACAAAAGACAAACAGACAAAAACACCCTACACAATCATGAACACACACTAGGACAGGTCTTTACTCCTTGAAATCAAGGCACGAAGTAATGCTCTCCCCTTTGTTTAACCTGGAAGCCTCAGAGATAAACGTGTCATCTCATATAGGTTTTAGCACAGTGGTCAAGGGCTTCTGACCAATGGTCAAGCACTGAATCAGAATTCTCTTGAAAATATTGGTCAAAGAAATGTTCAAGCAGAGAGCAGTTTGAGTGCCAAGGTACCCCTGTATATGGCTGATGAGCTTATATACTGAGGCAGCTGCTTTGGAGAAGTACTAGATGGCTTCTCAAAAGGTTAAAACACCAAGTCATTATATGAGCCAGGATTCTAATTATAAGAACATACCCAAGAAAAATGAAAATTATTGTCTACACAAAACATATATGTGATGTTCATAACAGTATTATTCACAATAACTAAAGGTAAAAACCTAAATATCTGCCAGCTGATGAATGAATATCCATGAACTCAAATACTTTAGACAACAAAGAATGTATGACATGAATAAACCTTGAAAACATTGTGCTAAGTGAAAAGATACCAGTAGCAAAGAACCATATATTGCATTATTCTGTTTATATGGAATGTCCAGAAAAGAAAATCTTTAGAAAGTAGATTAGTGGTTGCTTCAAATTGGGAAGTGAGTGGTTAGAGGTGCTCTCTAAAGGATCCAAGTTTCTTTTGGGGATGCTTAAAAGTTTCAAAATTGTGGTTATAGTTGTCCATATCTATGACTATATTGCTAGCTACTGAACTATATACTTCAAATGGGTGAAATGTGTGGTATGTGCAATACATCTAACACAAAAGCAAGCTAACATGTAGGGAATTATCCGGACACCCCCGGGGTAGACTGGGAGGGTGCCCAGAACGAGGCCCATTCGGTCCAGGCCAAGGTCTGAGCCCTCCCCAGATCCTGCCCTGTTTCTGCCCCTCCAACCTCTGGTCACCCTTAACCCAAGAACTTGGACTGGTGCCTATCTGACTAAGAGCCAATATTGCTACCCAAGTCCCAGTTCACCCTTCACCTACTTTTTCACGCTTCACCTATTTTACTCCTACCCCTCCCATCAAGTGATCCAAGATGGCGCCCGATCAGCCCAGCTCTGGCATGGCCTCCTTCAACCCAATTGGCCACTCAGAGCCACCTGATTGGTTAAGAATGGACGCTCAGTGATTGGTCCATCCTTCACCTAACCCACCTATCTTAACTGTAATTTTCCAAAACCTCATACGGATAACTATGCCTCCCCACACAAGCCACTGTCTGATTGGTTATGCCCTAGAGTACACCCCCACCCAGAGAGTATATGAACCGACCACTGACCACCCCAACAGTCCTTTCATTCCCTCCTTCACTCCAACCATCTTAACCCTAATCATTGCACCCACACCTGACTTTGCAACCAGAGAAAATCTCCACTTTGATCATCCAGACTTTCAATCAAGCTGCTGAGAGACAAGACTCTGAGAGTCAAGAATGAAGTCCTCAAGCAAGACAAGAAGAGCTCTCAATCCTCCCAACCCGGGGAAGGAGGTGAGAGAAGAAGATGACTGGCGAGAGGTAAGATCATCAGATTCCACCAACATCAGCCACTCGCTAGTTGCATCTGTACTCCTGAGTTATTGTTGTTGTTGTTAGGTGCCATCGAGTCAGTATCCAACTCATAGCGACCCTCATAGGGTTTTCAATGGCTGACTGTTTTCGGGATTGCCTTGGGAGTGGATTGCCAGGTCCTTCTCCCATTTTTGCGGTGCTGGGAATTGAACTTGGGACCTCAGAGACTGCAGTGCAGCGCTCTACCAACTGAGCTAAATCACAGCCCCTCCCAAGTTATAGGTGCTATTAAATAAAGGTTCCTGTTTGTTGTTGAAGGCTCCTGAGGTCCTTCTTGGTGCCACCTACCAGCTCTTGCCTGCTTCTGGGTGTCCCTGAGTGAACTGGGGTTACAGTGAAGCTCCATGATCTTTTACTGGGCCAGAGCAGACCCCAACACTAACCTGTAGATTCAAAGCAAATCCATCCAAACAAAATCCTAACCAAAACAATTTAAGAAATCAACAAACTGATTCTAACATTTAGATGAAGTAAAAGAATTAAGACTATTCTGAAGAAAAAGAACAAACATGAGGTACTCACACTACCTGATTTTCAGACCTGCTGTGATGCTGCAGATATCAAGACAATATGACACTGTAGAGAGAATAAACACCCATGGAACAGAATAAAGCATTCAGAAAGAGACCCTCATGTATACAATTTTTGACAAAGGTGCAAAGTGTATTGACAGAGAAAATGTCTTTTTAACAAATGGTGAAAGAAGAATTGCACATCCCTATGAAGCAGACAAACATTCTGTATCTATACTTCATGCTGTGTACAAAAAATTTGAAAAGACATTTAGTCAAAGAAAATATATAGATGTCAAATAAAGGCATGAAAGGATACTCAACATCATTAGATATTAGGGAAGTGTGAATTCAATCTGCAATTATATAATATGACATTGATATATCTATCAAAATGGCTTTTTAAAACGACAATATCAATTATTGGCAATGATGCAGAGCAATTAGAACTCATGTTGCTCATGGAAATTTAAATGCTATAGCTATTTGGCAGTTTCCTACAAAATTAACTATAAACTTACCTTATTAATCAGGAATCCCATTTTCAAGTATTTAACATGTGAAAATTTGCTGTTGTTAGGTGCCCTCGAGTTGAGTCCAACTCTTAGTGATCCTATGTAGAACAGAACAAAACACTCCCCAACACTGTGCCAAGCGCGGCACTATGTCAGTGCTTCTCTGCCATTCATAGGGTTTTCAATTGCTGATTGTTTTGGAATGATTGTTTTGCAAATGGCTACCAAGTCCTTCTCTCATTCTTGTGGTGCTGGGGGTCAAACCCAGGGCCTCAGAGAGTACAGAGCAGCAGTCGACCAACTGAGCTGACCATACAAAAATCTAGATGTAAATGTCATTAGCTTTACTAGTAATCACCATAACTAGAGACAATCAGCCTACAGCCATGCCACCCAATCTTGTCAGATCTCAGAACCTAAGCAGGGTTGGGCCTGATTAATCCTTGGATAGGAGACATCCTGGGAATACTGGGAGCTATAGACTTGGGAGAAGGACCTAGCAGCCCACTCCTGAATCAATCAGCCATTGAAAATCCCATGAATAGCAGAGAAACACTGACAATAGTGCTGGGCATGATATATGTCAGGTAATGTTTCATCTGTCATATGTAGGGTAACTATGAATTGGACCCAACTCAATGCCACCTAATAACAAGAAGAAACAATCAAAATGCCCTTCAACTAAGAAATTAATAAAGTACACTACATACATGTGGTAGAACACAACTAAGCAGTACAGCAGAAGTACTACTGATACATGCAACTACATGGATGAATCTTATGTACATTATTTTAAAGTATACTGCCCAATGCCATCTTTTTTTTTCCTTCTTTTTATGTAGTAGTGGGTGAGGGGTTGAATCCAGGGCCTCACACATACTTTGTAGGTGCTTTACCACTGGGCTGCACTCCCAGCCAATTTTTTAATTTTTTATTATTTAGAGACAAGTTCTCACTAAGTCACACAGGTTGCCTCTGGCCTCAAACTTGTGATCCTCTTGCCTTAGCCACCTGAGTCCATGGGCTTACAGGTGTGCACACAGTACCTGCTGCAGTGCAGTCTCAATGAGCTAGGTGAGCTTAACAGGTGTCAGACTATAAGACTGACTTAAGGGCAGAGGGTTCTGTAGGGAGTGGGGCAAAGAAGTGATCTGTCACTCATGCTGAGACATAAACATAATGCTGAATATACAGCTCCTTCTCCAGCATGGGGGCCCAGGTTTATAATCCCAGGAGGATTATGAGCTTGAGGCCAGAGGCAGCCTGGGTAATTTAGCAAGACCCTATCTCTAAATGAAAAATAAAAAGGGGGCTTGGGGTGCAGCTCAGTAGTAAAGCACTTGCAAATTGTGCACAAGGCCCTAGGTTCAGCCTGCCAGCACTGCATGCAAAAATGACAAAAAAAAAAAAAAAAAGATAAAGAAAGCAGCTGTTTTAAAGTTACCTTTCCTCATGTCTATGGATATCCAAGGCTGTTGCTTTGGTCCTCTTCACCCTTAATATTATAAATATGTGCATCATAGTGAAACCTAAAAGAAGTAACTGAAAAAAAATCCATACAATGCATGTATGTTTTCTTTAACATAAGTATACTTCAACTTCTGACACAGATAACTTTCAGAGGATACAAATTAGGTAGTACAAATGCACACAAGTAAAAATAATACAGGAAGAGATGGAGTTGCATTCCCAGGTCTGTTATTTTCAAAGTGAAAATATTGTTATCTTCAATGAAGGCAAAGACAAAAGACTTTACAGGTTTCTAAGTTCATATTTTAGATCCTCAAATAACATAACTTCAATCAGGAGAAATAATTTTTTTAGACTTTTTTATATCATTATCTGTCCACTATTTTTATCTGAGAAAATCAAACAATGGAATTTTAGAAACAGAAGAGATCATAGCTAAAAATCTTTTCCTTTAAAAATGAGATTTCTGAGATTCAGAAAATAATTAAGTTAGCAAAGATTATGTAAATAGTTAATTTCAGAATTGGGGATTCAGAATTTCAGAATTCAAGCAACTACATTCTTCCAAAGTTTTAAATTATGGATTGAGATGCTAACATGAGCTACCCTTAAGGTAGAAAGGGAAATGGACCAGATGGGAAAAGTTTAAAATCTCTTTATTATCAAATTTATAAGTTACTTAAGCCAAAATTTTAAAGCCATGCTCATAGAATCAAAAAGATAAAATTCCACTCAGCATTGAATAAAATAAAAGTTAAGAAAAATGATTACAGGAACAGAAGATTGCAGTTATATAGTCCAAATTAATGACCATTTTCCAGAGCATTTCACTTTTCCTTTTTAAATTTTACTTCAGTGATTTTAAAGCATAGGCTTCATTTAGAACATGTGTCCAATTTTGAATTTTACATGATCATTAGTGTAGAGACCTGCAAGTCAGGCACACTAATGTTCTTCTTGAAAGGGTCCTTGGAGAATTGATAATAGAACAAAGTAACTGAGTTTATTTCTAAATGATTCATGTAATTAAAGTTTAACATAATTGGACATGAATTGTTACTGGAGTTTCATTCCTGTATCCTAGCGTACACATGATGGGAAACTTTTCATCATAAAGCATCTCTCTGGAGGATGCAAATGCCTTTGACATTGTTGGATGGTTCTGTCACTGACGGAATGGGCACCATCTGTCCCTGCTTAGCTGTGCTGAGGACATTGACCTGGCAGCACACGATGAAACTGGAGAAGCCTGAAGGAGTATCACCATTCCTTTTTAACCGAGTAATGAGTTATCTCAAGTATTGTGAAATCATGAGTTTATCTGTGAAACGAAGACAGTAGAATTACTGTCAGCCGGGAAAAGATTAATTATGGGAGTTTAGAGACAGAAAGTAGCAGAAGCTATCTGGGTTCAGAACCAGTAACCTTTTCCAGCTGTCATACAGCAGTAAAGTGGAGAGACAGATCCTCTATTTACTGAGGATCTCAGAGAAACTGCTGACTTAAAAGCCGAGACATGCAAACGCATCAGTAGAAAGAGAGGTTACATTCATGAGGGTGTGGCCCAGTGAGATTAGGACGATATTGCACTTAATTCAAATAAACTCGGAGTGACAGGTTTGTAATCATAATTCCCCTTTCATCTTAGTCTATTATAGTCAAAACCAGAAGAGAACTGGACATGGATGTCAGATAACTGGCAAAGACTATTTTCTCTGACCCACATGTCAAATTTTATAAGTAGTCTATTATCTGCAGTTATTACATATATGTAGCTAATTAACTTATCGTATTCTCCCTGAAACATTATCTTCCTCTTCCTTCTGTGCCCCCATTTTCTATTAATGGAACTGGCTAGCACCACTTTAGTTCAAAAGCTTGGAATCATTAAATGCCATCCCTCCCCCATCAGCTGCTTGTCAATTGATTCTATATCTAGAATATATTTCTGAGTTGTTCCCTGCTCTTTGTTTTCAATACTGCAACTGCAACTCAAGGCTTTCTTTCCTACTATGTGTATACTTTTGAAATATTCCTTATTCTCAATCCTCCTCTCTAGAGTCTGATTTATAGTTCATTTCCTTAGAGAACAATTCAAGTTATATTTCTATGTTCTAAAACCTTCAGATATTCCAAACTGTCTATTGAATAAAATCTAGCTGCAAGCAGGAAAACATTTCTTTTCACTGACTCCATGATATTTCCTACATCTTCTTCCATGCTTTCTGCCCTGAGTTTCCTTGCCTGAGTAACTTATTTCTGAGGTGTCCCCTGCCTGGATGCTCACTCACTCTCTATTTGTCCTGTAAGCCCTTAATCAAATCTCACATCTTCCAAAGGACTTTCTTGGGTCCCTAAGCTGTGAATAACCTTTAGCATCTGAACATTCTCAAAATGGGGCTGAAAGGTATCCACCTAAGAATGTTATGAAGACTAGACACTGAAATCATAGGATCTCTGACCAACATGTGTATGTTTGCAGTTTAGCCGATGATGTCAAAAATGAATGACAGATGGCCAGTATAATTCCATGACCTACGGCATTTGCTAAGAAGACCCTGAAAGTAAATATTGACAGATGGGCACCATGGCTCACAATCCCAGCTACTCAGGAGGCTAAGGCAGGAGGATCTCAGGTTCAAGGCCAGAGGCAGCCTGGGTAACTTAGCGAGACTTGTCTCAAAATAAACCTAAAATAGGGGGACTATGGGCAGCTCCACTGTGGAGGACTTGCCTGAAAATAAGTTTAAAAAAAAAAGATTGATGAGCCTTTTACTTACACTTGGAAGTTTGGTTCAGTCTATAATAAAAATTACTATTGAACATTTAAGCACACACATATCTCAAGTTTTTAAGAAGAAAAAAACAGGACTGAATAATCTCCTGGTACTCTTTCAAAGAGCAGATAAACCTGAAAATGATGTGGAGCCCAATGGATATGATTGTCCAACTTCCATGACAAAGGAACATGTGCTTTCTCTTACCCCGTCCCCCGCATTCTGTAACAACACACAATGTTTTTCAGAATTCCTAGAAACACATACCCTTTCATAATTCCATACCTGTTTATCTTCCTCTTGGTCCTTTGTGCCAAATTAAATATTACCTCTTTTTGAAAACTCCCAAAAGCAGAGAAGTAAATTCACTTTCTTCTTCAGTTTCCTGGCATGTTGGGCCTCACTCAATTATGATACCCTTTGTAATGGTACCCTAATTTTTACTTTTTTTTACAAAACATCTCTACTTATGGATGAGATCATAGACTACAGGGAATAATTATTCAATCTTTGTATCACTATAATCTAGTAAACTACCTAACACATAGTAGGTACTCAATAAATATTGGATAAATGAAAGGATAAATGAATATATAGTAGATATTACTAACAACAACAATTGCTAATCCTAAACTTCAAAAGAAAATGAGGCTCAGAATTTCATTTACTTTTGTATATTCAACTAACTTATTAGTAGGAAGTCTAAGATTCAAACCCAAGTCTTCTTACTCCAAGGCCAGTGCTAATTCCTCAACTAGACCAACTCACATGAACTTAAATATTCAAACTAGGTGCCACCCATGGACCTTTTACTAGCTTGATTTTTAAAAAGCAAGAGATATCTTTACATCTGTAATAGGCTTTAAATATACATAAATACATAAAAATAATTACATTCATATATGCAGCATATTCACAGCAGATTATTGAGGTAAAGAAAAAAACAAAAAGCAAAGCAAACAAACAAACAAAAAAACAACTAAAAGCCTGAAAACAATACATAAGATGAACATACTTATCTGCCCTTCACATGATTGTCAGACAGATCATTGGACTCAGTGGATCTAGATCTGGACCAGTATTTGACTCACTACATTTCAGCATGTGAAAAGAATGTGGCATGCCCCTCTGTGTTTGTGGGACTAAGAGGGTACTAAATGATGAAAGCAGCCTGCTCACTATACCAACTTATGTTAGTCAGGGAAAGGAACTCTGTAACTGGTTTTCAAAACAAATCGATTATTTCAGGTTACTTGAGATTGTTTTAAATGCTTGTAAATTGAGTAATAGCAGTCGAATCTCAAGTCCATGTAAGCTGATTAGCCGTCTAGCCTATTTCATGATTGATTCCAGCTGTGTCTACACTGGGCCTGGCTGTTGAGCAATTCCAAGAAGCATTTCTACCTATCGGCCACATCCTTCCAAATGATTCAACTACTGGCAGAGATAAGAAAAATTGGTTATTCTGCTTATGCCAGTTTTGAGATAAAACATTCGAAGCTGCACAAAGATAAAAGAAAACATTTCTAAAGGAACCATTTGACCTTATTCACAGAGATACAAACTCCTTTACTATTGGATGTTCTATTTACCATATCCTATGGCATTGGCTATTTTGGGAATGAAAGCTCAAACTGTGTAGATCACTTGGTGTGATGCATTGTAACCACATGTGTTCTTGCCTTATGGTCTTCTCATGCATTCTTTTTCTGTACTAATTTTAAAGAAACATTATGCATTTTGTGGTCAATTTATGCAGAACTGTTGATGTGTGATGTCATTTTGTTCAAAATTAGATTGCATAAATTCAGAAACCCTAACCTGAGATCATTCAATTTTCCCAGCTTACTAGATTTACATATTAATAACTCCTAGGGTATTTTTCTTTTCGCCAGCTCTAATTGCAACCAGAATTTATGGCTTGGGATCTTTTAAAATCCAAACACAATGGCCAAGTGCTTAAAGCCTGGAGCCCTGCCACACTGTCACAGAGACTTCAGCAGACACAAATCTCAAAGGTTGGGGCTCTGCATTTCATTTTGTTTTTCCCCATGGGATGGTTCTCACTACATTGTTTAATATACACTCAAACACTCCCAGCAAGCCCCAGGGCCAAATGATTGTTACAGTACAGTATTTATGGCCCAGCCATTAAAAATGTGATCAGTTTTCTACTGGCATTCATCTTTATCAGGATAGATATACCAAAACAAAGAAAACAAAGATTTTCTCCTTAGATTCAATTTGCCAAATTCCATAGTTATCTATGAATTAGAAAAGAAAAAAAGTCATGAAATCTGGTTTATACATGCATGTGTTCTGAACTATACATTTAGAGTGGTGCTTTCAAATTATGGTGCTGGAGATGAATATTGACTATACCATGGACTGCCAAAAGAACCAACAGATCTTTCCTAGAAGAACTGCAACCAGAGTGCTCCTTGGAAGTTCCTAGGATGGTGTTAGGGTCAATGCTGGTATAGAATCTGACCTCCTCAGTGAGAGATGGACACTTGGGGCCAACGGAGAAACCAAAGAATGCATGAGGAGCTGCAGGAGGGTCTGACATGCTTCCTTCTAGGGTGCACCTCTCTCTGTCACCACTGTGTTTAGAGGGGCTTGTAAAGCTTCTACACAACAGGGGCTGATTGCCAACTCATGGTCCAATCATACCACAGCCTTACAGGTTGTATATCTGAAAGGTTACATAGGATAATAGTAGGTTTCCATGTGGGCGGTTATACAAACATGATTCACCACAATGTCAAAGGTGCATGCATTATGTTGGGGGGCACATGGGTCACCATGGGCACATGCATTTGTCATCATTGTGTCCCCATCATCTCTGCTTATTTACATTTACATTGCCATCTGGGTCAGTGTGACCTGGACCAAAAGATGGCTAGACTGCATCTTATATATTTTGGACATGTTATCAGGCAGGACCAATCCCTTGAGAAGGATATCATGTTTGGGAGAGTGGAGGGTTAGTGAAAAAAAAAGGAAGATCCTCTACTAGATAGACACAGTGACTACAACAATGGGCTTAAACATTTAAAAAGGTAGTGTGCCTGGCACAGTGTCAGGGAGTGTAAATATATATATATATATACATATATATATGTATACATATATGTGTGTGTGTGTGTGTGTGTGTGTGTATGGATATATGTATAGATATATCTACATATCGATATATTGTTGTTGTTGTTGTTAGGTGCCGTCAAGTCGGTATCCAACTCATAGCGACCCTCATAGGGTTTTCAATGGCTGACTGTCTCGGATTGTCTTGGGAGTCAATTGCCAGGTCCTTCTCCCAATATCGATATACAGATATATCTATATATTGACATATAGATATATAGATATATATATGCAGGGCTGGGATTTAGCTCAGTTGGTAGAGTGCTGCTCTACAGTCTCTGAGGTCCCAAGTTCAATTCCCAGCACCGCAAAATGGAAGAAGAGCCTGGCAATCCACTCCCAAGGCAATCCCAAAACAGTCAGCCATTGAAAACCCTATGAGGGTCGCTATGAGTAGGACTTGACTCGATGGCACCTAACAACAACAACAACTATATATATATATATATATATATGAAATGTAAAGAAGTACTAGGCAGGTCAGAGATCAGAGAGAGATCACATTTGAGTAGACAACAAAAAGGAATAGATTAATGTAAGGTAGACTTAGGAAAGAGAACAATTTTTATAGGTTGGAACATGGGTAATTTTCTAGGTAAGCAGAAAATAAGAACAACTCATGATGATGAGGGCAGATCCATGAGACAAATATGG
>VMDO01015839.1:0-19293 GCA_007922755.1 Pedetes capensis
ATTCTGGAAAAATTCCCTTATCAGAAAAATAGTTAGGTATTTCTTCCCATTTTGTATAATAATATTATTTACACCATTAATTTATTTTATATGAAGGTGGATTACTTTATTTTTCATTCATACTTTCATTCACTTATTTTGTCCCTTGTTCTTTTAGTATTACTTCTCACATAACATTGTGCAATCTAAAGTGATTAAGATTTACTCCTGTTTCTAAGAGTTTCATAGTTTTAAAACATATTTAATTCTATAATATTTTAAACTTTTAAAAACATTTTTCATCTTTTTTAGGGAAAGTGTTCAATCTTATTCTTTACATGTGACTCTCTAGTTGCCTGGTACTACTTTCTTCAAAAGTATATTGTTTCCTCACTTATTTTGCCATTGTAATAAAAATCAATTGACAAATATCAGAATGCATTTGTATATTTACTGATTTCATTTATTTATATAATTATATGTATGACAGCCTTACAGTGTCTTTATTACTGTAGCTTTTTAATAAGTTCTAGAGTCAAATAATGAAGAGTCCTCCAAATTCTTCATTGTCTAAATGGTTTTGGTTGTTTCCAGTAGATGTTTCTCCCTTGCTGTGTGTCCTAGAAAAACTGAAACCATTTGCTCTTAGATCTGGAACAAGACAAGGATGTCCTGTCTCTTCTATTCTATTCAACATAGTGATTGAAGTCCTGGCCAGGGCAATCAGACAAGAGAAAGAAATCAAAGGGATATAGATTGGCCAGGAAAAGGTCAAATTATCATTATTTGCAGATGATATGATCTTATACATGAAAGACCCCAATACCTCAACCAGAAAACTGTTACAACTAATTAACTCCTTCAGCAAAGTTGCAGGCTACAAAATTAACACACAAAAATCAATAGCTTTTCTTTACACCAATTCCAAACAGAAAGAGAAGGAAATTTCAGGAAAAATACCATTCATGATAGCCCATCACAAAATTAAGTACCTTGGAATCAATCTAAACAAAGACCCTTCAGATCTCTACAAGGAAAATTTCAAAATATTAAAGAAAGAAATAGCAGAGGACACTGAAAAATGAAAAGACCTCCTCTGCTCCTGGATAGGGAGAATTAATATAGTAAAAATGGCTATCCTACCAAAAGCAATCTATAGATTTAATGCAATACCCATTAAAATTCCACTGACTGACTTTTCAGAAATAGAAAAAAATGATCCAAATTTCATATGGAACCACAAAAGACCATGTATAGCCAAAACACTCTTAAGCTGCAAAGTGAATGCAGGTGGAATCACAATTCCTGACTTCAAGCTATACTACAGAGGAGTGGTTGCAAAAACAGCATGGTACTGGCACAAAAATAGGCCCAAAGACATCTGGAACAGAATAGAAGACCCAGAAATACCTCAACACACCTATAGCCACCTGATTTTCAACAAAGGAGCGAAGCAAGTAAACTGTAAAAAGGACAGCCTTTTCAATAAATGGTGCTGGGAAACATGGTCACCTGCATACAGAAAAATGAAAGTGGACCCGCATCTCTCAATATACATGAGAGTTAACTCAAAATGGATAAAAGATTTCAACATAAAACCAGAAACTTTAAAACTTATAGAAGGCAAGATAGGCAATTCACTCCATCATATAGGCATAGGAAAGTATTTCCTTAATAGGATTCCAATTGCTCAAGAAATTGCAACAGAAAATTAAATACCTTGGAATCAATCTAACCAAAGACTCTTCAGATCTCTACAAGGAAAAATTCAAAACATTAAAGAAAGAAATAGCAGAGGACACTAAAAAATGGAAAGACCTTGCCTGCTCCTGGATACCGAGAATTGATATTGTAAAAATGGCTATCCTACCAAAAGCAACCTATAGATTTAATGCAATACCCATTAAAATTCCACCGACTGACTTTACAGAAATAGAAAAAATGATCCTAAAATTCATATGGAACCACAAAAGACCACATATAGCCAAAACACTTTTAAGCTGCAAATCTAATGCAGGGGGAATCACAATCCCTGACTTCAAACTTTACTACAGGGCAGTGGTTGCAAAAACAGTTTGGTACTGGCACAAAAATAGGCCTGAAGACATCTGGAACAGAATAGAAGACCCAGATGTACCTCAACACACCTATAGCCATCTGATTTTTGACAAATGAGCAAAGCAAGTAAACTGGAAAAAGGACAGCATCTTCAACAAATGTTGCTGGGAAACATGGTCATCCACATGCAGAAAAATGAAAGTGGATCTGCATCTCTCAATATACACAAGAGTTAAGTCAAAATGGATAAAAAATTTCCTTAATAGGACCCCAATAGCTCAAGAAATTGCAAGAAGAATAGATAAATGGGACCACATGAAATTAAAAAGCTTCTGCACAGCAAAAGAAACAATTAACAGAGTCAAGGAAACCTCCATGGAATGGGAAAAAATCTTCGCATTTTACACATCTGACAAAGGTCTAATTACTAGAATTTATAAAGAACTCAAGAAAAAAAAAAAAACCAAACAACCCAACATACAAATGGGCAAAGGAACTGAGTAGACAGTTCTCAAATGAAGAGGTCCATAAAGCCATGAAACACATGAAAAAGTGCTCACCATCCCTAGCCATTAGGGAAATGCAAATCAAAACAAGGCTGAGATTTCATCTTACACCAGTAAGAATGGCCAAGATTAATAAAACAAACAACAACAAATGCTGGCGAGGTTGCGAGGAAAAGGGAATACTTTTACATTGTTGGTGGAGCTGTAAATTGGTGCAACCACTATGGAAATCAATATGGAGGTACCTCAGAAAACTAAAAATAGATCTACCATATGACCCAGCTATAACACTATTGGGAATTTATCCAAAGGGAGATGGGTCATCGTACCACAGAGACACCTGCATCTCCATGTTCAATGCAGCGCTTTTCACAATAGCAAAGATATGGAATCAACCAAAGTGCCCTTCAACAGAAGAATGGATAAAAAAACTATGGTATATATACACAATGGAATACTATTCAGCAATCAAGAAAAATGAAATAGGGTCATTCACAGCAAAATGGATGGAGTTAGAGAAAATAATTTTAAGTGAATGAACCCAAGCTCAGAAAGAGAAACAACACATGTTCTCACTCATATGAGGGAGCTGATTCAAAATTACAAGAAGGAAAAATCCTACTCAAAGGTCAGATCATAATAAAAGGGGGGGAGGGAAGATAAGAATGAGGTCAATATAAATGGACTAGAAATCGCACGTAATTGTTCTAACAAGATAAAAACAAAGACCACTACAGGAAAAGTGTCTATCTTAAACAGAAATGGAACCTGAGGACATATAGAAAAATACTACACAGTAAAAGATAGAGAAGACTTGGATGGGAAACTTAGATGGGAAGGGGGAGAGGGGGAAACAGGGGATGGTAAGGGGTAACCTATATGAATAATGTTTATCAAATTGCATATATGAAAATTGTCATAATGAAAAGCATGTCAAAATGAATCACACTATGATGTACATTAAAAATTTCTAATAAAAAAGAAATTGCAACAAGAATAAATAAATGGGATTACATGAAATTAAAAAGCTTCTGCACAGCAAAATAAACAATTAACAGAGTCAAGGAAACCACCACGGAATGTCCTTAGAACAATTTTGTAAGAATTTTCACTGTTCTTTCCCTTTACTTCCTTTCCCCACCTTTCCTTCTCTTCTATTTCCTCTTCCTTCCTCCCTTTCCTCTCTCACTTCTCTGTTCTTCTTCCATCCTTCTTTTTTTTTTCCTGGCCTCTTTCTTCCTTTCATTCCTTCCTTCCCTTCCTTCTTTCCTCCTTCCTTTCAATTTTCAACAGTTAAATTGATGTTTTTCTGCTGTGAAAATATACTGAGTAATTTACACCAACATCATGAAAGTTTTCCCCATGTTAACATTCCTGTTTTCCTAATTCATATCTTCCAAGAAAAATATTTTTGAACTAATGATGAATCACAGTTCTTCCTCCAACCTGTCATCTCTGCTGTGAGAGGTCCATTAGCAGCTTACTCTGATAAATGCCAATAATATAGGTGTGTCCCTAGGAAACTTAAACAATCCCCAAGATAAAGAAAAGCAACTGAAAATGCACATCAATGATAGAGCATATATATATATATATATATATATATATATATATATATATATATATATATATACACATATATATATGTGCACACACACACACACACACACACACACACACACACTGGTTGTTTTTGTTAGGTGTCCTTGAGTTGGGCCAGCCATCAAGAAATCAAAAGACATGCTGCATTTGGAAAAGAGGTTTTAAAAGACCTCTTTTAGTGTTAAAAAATAAAGATTTCATATTGAAAACAAAGGTATACCTGACTCATGCCATATTTTCATTCACATCATGATTCTGAAATGTGGAAATGTACCATATATAGTCTTCAGCCACAGCATCCTAGCATCTGATCCTGCCTGATCTTAGAAACTAAGCAGTGTTGGCCTGGTTAGTCTTTGGGTGGGAGACTGCTTGGGAATACCAGGTGCTACAGGCTAGGGAGAAAGATCTGGCCATTCACTCCCAGAGCAATCCACCACTGAAAACCCTATGAAAAGAAGAGAAGCACTGACAACAGTGCCAGGAGTGGCACAATGTTGGACAGTGTTTCACTCCATTGTACATAGGGTCGCTATGAGTCGGACCTAACTTGGTGGCAGCTAATAACAATACTATATAAAAAACATATTTACATATACATATATATATATATATATGCACACATGCACATATATACATATATATGCATATAAATATATAAAATATTTTTCAGGACACATGAATAGACAGCACAAGTTCCTTTACTGCAAATAGTAATATTTGAGAAATAAGTCATACATATGATACTTCTTTTTATCCCTTCACATGATTTGTCTTCTTCCTAGTCGAACTTGATTGTTAGTTCAATTTGACCATGAACCTTAACAAGGGAAAACAAAACTCATTCCACCTGAAAATTACATTAGTACATATACCATGTTTTTAAAAAATACTGAAAATAACTTGTTAAATAACTTAATTGTTCATATTATTCCCATCGTCAAATGATTGTATTGTTTCATAATGATTAGAATTGTACCCCCATTTCCACAAAAATTATCCAAATATATTTCCTCTATGACATCTGTCTTGTGGTACAGTCATATTGAAATATCATCCCAAAATAAGTGTATCATTTTTCCTATATGTATATTCTTTAGATATATTGGTGTTTAATAAAAATTGGCTTAGTGTAGTTCCTTTATTTAGCATGTAATTAATATAAACATTTAGGAGCTGGGCGCAGTGGTGCAAGCCTGTAATCCCAGCAGCTCAGAAGGTGGAGGCAGGAGGATCACAAGTTCTAGAAGAGAGACAGTCTGCATAATTTAGGGAGACCCTGTTTCAAAAGGTAAAACAATCCACCGGAGGAGGCAGCTCAGTGGTCCAGCGCTTGCAAAGTATGCAAGCACGAGACCCTATATATATACATTTGGAACCAATACAACATAAAATTGTTAAAAATATATTGGTGGCCATGCTATTATTAAATGTTCCAATTTGTTAAGTATTAATTTGTCATCATATTGAACAGTTCTAGCAACATAATGTTTATCAAATATATAGAATCATCTAAGCAAATTATATATGGTGTCATTAAAAGTTGATATAAAACACTGTAATAGCTCAAAACATGCTTAAAATTAATATGTAAAAACTGAAAATAAAAATTAGCAAATAGAATTCTCTGACTTTTTTCATTTGTTGAAGGAAACGTACAATGGGATACAACCCAAGTTCAATATTTTTTCTCTGAAAATTATCAAACATGCAGCTAACTGTAATTTACAAATCTTTAGAAAAGTAGCAGTTACAAAGATAAGTGAAATCCATGTATTAAGCAAAATGAATGAGGTTATATCTCATCCAAAATTATAAACCATGTTCAAAACACATACTGAAATGTTAAATGATTGTACAGTTCTTAGAAGAGATGGCACATCAGCCTATTTTTATTACTCTCACATCTACCACTTTAAATACATGCCTTTTGTCATAGCTTTTGTCCTGCTTCCCTGAACTTGGCTTTGAAGTTGAGAAAATCTATTATGTTTTTCCTTCTTTTATCTTACAAATTACATTTTATTAGTGTTCAGAATTTCCAAATGCCAGAGACTTGTTAATCTAATGTCATCCTCTCCTCGAGTAAAGGGGTAGCAAGGCATTTGAATATTCATCTATTCTTTCAATATTTGAAAAATTGGGGATACAAGTATTTCATTGTTTCTAATGTTTGTTTTCATTTCATAATCTCAGGTCACCTAGTGGGGTCTTTGTGTGTGTGAGTACATGTGAATGTCTAGAAGAGCAAACAATACAGAATTTATTTAGTGATAAAATTAATTCGAGTTCTGAAAAATATGCCTTGAGTAATATTTAGTGTGTTTTATACTGCTGCAACAAAATACTGAACGCTATGTGCTTATAAAGAAAAGTTCTTATGATGTCAATATAAATGGACTAGAAATCACATGTAATTGTTCTAACAAGATAAAAACAAAGACCACTACAGGAAAAGTTTCTATCTTAAACAGAACTGGAACCCAAGGACATATAGATAAATACTACTAAGTAAAAGATAGAGAAGACTTAGATGGGAAACTTAGATGGGAAGTGTGGGATGGGGGAAAGCATAGGGTATGGTAAGGGGTAACCTATATGAATAATGTTTATCAAAATACATATATGGAAATGTCACAATGAAAAGCATGTCAAAATGAATCACATTAAGATGTACATTAAAAATTTCTAAAAAAACAAAAAAAGTTCTTTATTTACCTGACACTTTTGAAGGTTCAAGAGCATCATTCCAAACCTTTGCTTGGCTCTGGTAAGGACCCCTTTGGATAGCTCAAAACATGGTAAACAAGTAGACAATGAAATCACTGCATGCAGAAGGGATGACCTGCCAGGGATGGCCTCACTTTATGATTACTCATTCTTCTTAAACTAAGTTCCCATGAGAAGTACCTTACTCCTTTCCTAGGATGGTGCTCCAGATGAACTAACTGCCTTCTAGGAAGACCCACTTTTGAAGGTACTAGCACCGACTCAACTAAGGACCAAGGTTTTAACACATGCACACTTGAGGCATACACTCAAGCCACTTCCAAATCATAAAAAGTAATGCTGACCTTGATTTAAACGAAACTGTGCCTCACCAACACAATTGTCCTCTCCTTTTTTATAGAACAATGAAAACATGTGTGTTACTTCATATGCTGTTGTTCTTAGGTGTTATCAGTTCGGTATGCAGCTCATAGTGCCCCTACATACAACAGACAAAACACTATTGTCAGTGCTTCTCTGCTGTTTGTAGGATTTTCAATGGCGGATTGATTTTTGGGAATGGGTTGCTGGGTACGTCTCCCAAGCCTACAGCACCTCTGTTTACAGGCAGTCTCCCATCCAAGTACTAACCAGGCCCAACCCTGCTTAGCTTCCAAGACAGGATTGGATGCCACAATGCTACAGCTGCAGGCATTACTTCATATAGATGTCTTATATTTCTCCCTTGTAGACAATGAAGAGTAATCACATTCATCAGTAGTAGTGTGGAAGACACATAAAATGATTTTTTTTCTGTTTAACCTCATTTCTACATTTCATAAAGTGGAACTCTCTTATCTTATTAATTATAGTAAACAATGAATGTTTACTATATGTTAGGGTGTATACTAAGAAATGTGAATAGATTTTTCTATTGATTGTTTACAGTAAGCTTATTATGTAGTTATTAGTATATTCCTAGGTTTTAGCGGATGAGAATGAGTTACAGAGAATACAAGTGCCCTTCCCAGCTTAAATAGTGAATATGACAACGTATGCAGGACAATTTTTATATATCATCAAGAAGATTGTTTAAGATATTTGTTGAATGTAAAGCAAGGAACCACAGTTATCTTTTGACATTTTTTATATTATTGATTTCTTTTTGTATGTCATAGGATAAAAGCAGAAAAACTAATAGAAATTTATTTGGGTGTGTTTTTCAACTTAATTATCTAACCACTACTGCAATTATATCTATAGAGCCTCCATGTACCTAACAAAACCTTGCTGGTCACTTGGAAAATGGCCCCACTGGTAATATATTTTTCTTTTCTTCTTTTTGCACACCATCATTATGTTCTTATTCTTTATATTTTCTCTCCTTTTTCAGTACTATGGGATGTACCAAGTGCCTTGAATATACTAAGCAAGTACACCACTGGATTGCACCAGAACCCTTTTGGCAAAGTCTTGCTGAGTTGTACACACTGTCTTGGGTCTGTACTCTTTATGATTATAGGTATGTGCCATGGCACCTGACTTTTCATATTATCTTTTATGAATGCAGCTGACATATGGTATTTTTTACTCTGTTCTTCTAGATTCATATTAGAGATACACTCACACACAGATACACACCACTCATGCATTCATTTCTTAATTAAAACTTCTAAAATCTCAAAGAACAATGGTTACGCAGATACCTCACTTTCCAACCATCCTCATATAGCTGTTCTTTCAGTTTCCCTTGTTTTGCTTTCACAAGGACACTATGTCCTTGTGATGGAACATTTTCAAATATACTTCTAAATTTATAAACATAAAATTAAATGGAAAGCTAAGAATAAATTCTTAATTGAAGAAAACTAAAAATCTCTACCATTTCAGATAGTGTTCTCTCAATGCCAGGTCTGATGGAAGAACAATACAAAATGATGAAGTGAAAAAGACAAACAGTTCATACAGTTATTTTGTATTTCAAAAATATATATTCAGAATCAGATTTGTTATTCTTATCACTGAAGACAGGAAGTAGGGTGGAGACAGATGCAAATAAATAAGCCCTATCACAAGCTATCCATGTTTCAAAAGAGAATTGTTCTGTACTAACCTATGTATTGGTAATAACTGCCATCTTCAGCTCTTATTTTTGATTAACCAAGTTCTTACAATGATTTTAGACTTACCCTTGAAATTCTTGTCATTTATAAAAATTGGTATATTTTAAAATCCAAGTGAGCCAATCAACTGATATGTTTGCTATTATGGAATCTAGTGGATATTTCCATATCTGTGTATAGTTTTTAACAGGATTTTAAAAGATAAAGTCAGATCAAATGGCATCAATCTTAAATCATAAAAAGTTCTCAGCAGATTTAACTATCAATCTCCAAAGTTATTTACCCTACTAATGGATTAATGAATAAGTCAAACAAGTTATTAACTCAGCTTATTTTTATTGTTAATATATGAGCTACAATTTTAGATGTAACACTGGAATCTGTTCATGATACCTGATTATTAGGTGATGTTATTAGAATCAATGAAGAAAATTTCTGTCATTACAGAAAAGCAAATTGATTTGTCTTCTTACAATTTGGTCTTGGTTTCTTGCCACTATATTGTAGAGAGTATTGCGGGAGAGTTTTCCTCCCACCAGCACATAGGATGAGCCTCGTAGTTTACATGAACCAATTATAAATATTTGATTTGTAATGCTTAATATTTCTTGGAATTAATAACACAGATGTAACCATATTTAATATCAATCTTTTCAAACACTATTTCACATTTAAGTAATTATATTATACTTAACCTCAAATTTAAAATTCCTCCATTAAATCAGTGGGTATATGCTAAAGGTGGCTCTTAGGAACTTTATCAAATAATTGAGAGTTTTTCCTATTAATTAAAGGGGATAATTTATAAATTTCCATAGAAGCAACTAACTATGTTAAAATGTATAACATAGTTTGACCTCTAGTTTTTGAGTACATACTTAAGCACTAGATTTTTATCAATACCATAAACATAAATTATAATAACCATAACTATAAAAATACCTCAACACTTATTACTATTTTTTACTATCAGTCATAAGTAAGATCCATACATCATAGGTAAGAATATTCAAACAAAAAATTTAAGCAACTGGATCTCTTAACTTCCATTTCCTAAGCAAAAAACTCAGAACAATTTATATTCTATTACTATCTCCCTTCCCTTTCTGTGATACTGAACTGGGAAAAAAAGAAAGTTATTTCTTCTTCTATTTCTAGTCTAGTAATCATCAGAGAATATCTTCAGGATTATTGCATTTATATAACATTTTTCAGTCCTCACTACCCTGGACTTCAAAGAGAACTTGGGAGGTAAACACTTCAGTTTATATCAAGGACTACTCATGCATGGGGGCTGGGATTTAGCTTAGTTGGTAGAGCGCTGCGCTGCAGTCTCTGAGATCCTGAGTTCTATTCCCAGCACCTCAAAAATGGGAGAAGGACCTGGCAATCCACTCCCAAGGCAATCCCGAAATAGCCAGCCATTGAAAACCCTATGAGGGTCACTATAAGTCGGATACCGACTCGATGGCACCTAACAACAACAACAACAACAACAACTCATGCATATTTTCCAGTTCTCTGGAGACAGATATTACCTTTTAAAATAAAAATCAGAGCATTCCTGATTGCCTTCCATTTTATAGTGATGGGTTGTTTTTGTTGGGTGCCATTGAGTTGGGTCTCACTCATAGTGACTGTATGTATAACAACAGATGGGAACACTACCCAACACTGTGCCATGCCTGCCACTAAGTCAGTGCCTCTCCCCTACTCATAGAGTTGTCAGTGGTCAATTGTTTGGGAGTGGGCTGCCAGGACTTTCTCTCATTTTTTGCAGTGATAGGGATGAAACCCAGGGCCTCAGAGCAGGCAGGGCAGCCCTCTATCAACTAAGCTAAACAGGATACTTACAATCACTTGCAGAGATCCTCCATCATCTTAGATTCTTTCCTACATTTTTTTTCTCTCTCTTGCTCACCCAGTCCGAAACATGTAGTCATTTCACTGGTTTATGAACATACCACATGCTCATTTTCCCTGAGCCCTGTGTGGAACATGTCAGTGAGTCTTGTATGTCTCTCCTTCTAGTTATCTATTTTCTCATTTCCTTGCCTTCTTCAGTTGTCTTCCCAATATCAACTTACCAAAGAAGTCTCTGTGGACCTGCATCAGAAAAAATGCATGCCTTTACCCCATCCCTCCTGCCCTTTTTTATTTTCTCAATAGTAACATTTCACTCATAAATTATGACTTACTTTTTTGTTAATTGTTTGCTTCTCCCCCAGAAAGAAACCTCCTTCAGGAATTGTACTATCTTCTGCTACATTTCTGAGGCAGAGAACAGTGTCTAGTTCATGATAAGCACTCAATAATTATTTGAAGAGTGAATGAACTAGAGGAGGAAATATACTCTCCTTCAAAATGTCATTAAGAATTCTAGTCTAAGAATTCTAGTCTGCCAGATACCATCAAATATGTAACACAAAGAAGGAAATTAGAAGATTACAATGCTTTACCTTTATTTGTTTGGTCCCTCATTTTCACCTAGAATCACTTATTTTTAACTATAGCCCATGTATCATTGTTTTTAAACTGGCTATCCAGTCACTAATATTTGCTATGTTGGAAAGAAAATATTTTGATATACTAGAATAAAACGTGGCAGTGATATTTTTATGTTTTACTAATATCTCTAAAAACATGCTAGTTGTAAGGTTTTCTTGGCTATGATTATTTTGAAAAAAATGAATTATATATTAGAAAACCTATATAAAATGTCAAAGGCCAGACATTGGCTTTTGTAGATATCTACAATCTCATCTGTGATTCATCTTGTTAAAAAAAAAAAAAAAAAAAGGACATTAAGACTTGGTGTTTAACCAGCTGGTTTTGGCAGCACAATTTTAACATTCCCCAGGGTGCTCTGTACATTTATGTGATTTAATAGCTTACATTATTAAGTCAGAGATATTTTATGTTGTAATTGCTATAATCATTCCATTAACATTTAAATAAGAGGCAATATCCCTGAGTATATATCAATGTATCATAGTAAATTAATCTATATTCTTTCCCCTAGGACTTGTTCACTGATGTATGATAAATATAGTGAAAATAATAAGTTATCAAACATTATGGGAGGGATCTGTCAGGGAGGGGAGGAGGGGTGCATGGGATCTGAGCTTGCTAGAGACAGTTCAATGTAAGAGGAGTGACAAAGGCCCTGGTCCCCTATAGTAGAATGATAGGACACATGGGGGTAGCTTCATGATCAGCAAAGTGTATAGGTTTGGTATGCCTGGAGCCCATGGTTTTGGTTATGGTGACTCTATGTAACACAGTAATAAAGTTTTAATTAAAACAGCAGTAACATCGTACAGACAAGTAATCCAGAATAAAGGAATGAAAAATAGTATACAAAATAGAAATCACATTTGTTTGTAAATAATATCTCCCAACAGGCTGTAAGGAGTCCACAAAGTAGTAGGATATATAATTAGGGCAGCCAAACATATTTTCAAAATATCCACTAGAATATGCAGGAAGAAAAATATTAGGATGTTCAATTATATGCTTGTTTATGTAACCATGAGAAAAAGGATGTATATTTTAAAGGTGTTAATGTTCAGATTAAAATCAAGAAATTAAAAAATGAATTGCATTGGAAAAGCTGTTGCAAAAGACCTCTTCAAAATGTTAAGAAGTAAATGTCACATTGAAAATGAAGGTGTGCCAGACTCATGTCATGGTATTTTCAGTTGCATAATATGGTTGTGAAAGCAGGGCATTGAATAAAGGAAACAAGAGAAAAACTGATGCTGTTGAATTATTTCATTGGAGACAAGTATTGAATATACCATTGACTGCCAAATGAACCAACAGATCTGTCCTAAAAGAAGTGCAACCAGAGGGCTCTTGGAGTGAAGGATGATTAGACTGTCTTACATACTTTGGACATGTAGTCAGGAGGAACCAATCACTGTAGAAGGACATCATGTTTGGGAGAGTGGCAGGTCAATAAAAAAAAAAAAGAGAGAGACCCTCCACTAGAAGGATTGACACAGTGTCTGCAACAATGGGTTTAAACATAAATAAGATCATATGCTTGGCACAGAATGCCAGAGTGTTTTGTTCTGTTGTTCACGGGCTCTCTGTAAGTCAGACCCAACCCAAGGGCACCTAACAGTAATACTTACAATGTGGCAAAAGTAGTTGATCCAGAATGAGAACTGGAATTTGTCAATAGCTGCCAGATGCCTTTGTGGGGCCCAGGCCAGGCTGCAACTTTTCACAATACTCTAATATTTTCATCATTGAACAAATGAATATATTAAGAATAAGATATATCAACCAAATCTGTTGATTTAAGGCTATTTGCTAGATTTAATAAAATTTACCCTTACAAAGTTGGTATGTGCTATTAGAATGAAATTAAAAATAATAAGAACATACACAAGAAAGGACATTATTTATACATCTGAAATTATGAGTATCTCAACCACATTATGAGGAAAGATAAATAGTCCATTCTGAGTAAGAATGTAGGCCCTTAAAAACTTAAAACCACAATAATTCAAAATATGGATATTTATCTATTATCATTCATGAAACTTCACAATGTATACACTGTGCTTTTGGATGAAAATGGATTATACAGAGCCATGGACATCAACAAGACATTAAAAATTAAGCTTTTTAAATATGAAGATAAACACCTATGAATTTTAGCAATACTTAAAATGATGCAACTCCCAATCCATTATTTTGTACAATTTCACAAAATAATCCTAAATGTTTAGAACTTTATTTTAAAATTTCACATTTAATAGCATATTGCTAAAAGCTCGAAACAATTAGAGAAATATTTATGTTTCTTGGTATGGCAAAAATGGTTTAAATTCCATTAGGGAAACAGCCAATGTTAGACTGGAAGCCTGCTGCCTACAAACCCAGACAATGTGAATGCAGAGAAAACACTGTTCAACATTTCCAAAAAGAATCGTAACATATTCTTCAGTATGAAAGATTTAATTTCTTTGAATTGTGACATGTTCTGCTCCTGTAATGATATATAGGAAATTAATGGATTTTAGATTATATATATATTCTTATATTAAATGACTTTGCATAGAAAAATGTTGGCTACTGATAGTAAGTACTTTGTGATGGAAATGAAGAGTGAGGTCAATGAGATTGCTCACATGTTAAAAGCATCTACTAATATTTAACAAACTACTACAGCAAAGGAGGTGATAACTGAAAGGATCAGTGGTGACAGAGTTTTGGTGAGTGTATTATTTTTTTTTTATTTATTTATTTATTTATTTATTTATTGATTGTGGTACTGGGGGTTGAACCCAGGGCCTCACACCTGCATGCTTTGCAAGTGCTGGACCACTGAGCAGCACCCCCAACCCATTTTTTTACTTTTTTGAGACAAAGACTTACTAAGTTAAGCAGACTGCCTCTGGTCTCGAACTTGCGATCCTCCAGCGTCTGCCTCCAGAGCCTCTGGGATTACAGGTGTGTGCCACCATGCCCGGCTGGGTGAGTGTATTATTGATAGAGAGACCCCTGTGGGTGATTTTGCAGCAATCCACCTAGGAGCTGTTGAAGTGCAGGGCCAAAGATTAACAGAGGCAATAGAAGGTGTTAGTTTTCAGAGATGTTAGAGAAACAAGGCTAAAGGATGTGCAGGGATCACATGGGGAGTATTTGGCCAATACTGGAATTGAGGATAACACTTAGATTGAAATGTTGCCCTGAGCAGCTGAGTGGGCAGTGATGCCTCAGTTGCTTTCTGTGAAGGAGATCAAGTAAACTGAATCTACACTCCACTGCAAGCATGGTGGATACCAGGCATGTTAAGGAAAACCCACCGAAGCTGAAATAAGTAGCCTTCATCCACAATCTGTATATTTTTCTTTCCTTTCCAAATTTGGCTAAGAAATTAAGGCTAAACCATGTCTATATGTGATATTCTCACTAGCTGAAAAGAGAGAACACCATCATCTGGGCTTCCCTCAAAGTTAACTGCTAACATACAAACCACTGATCTTTAGGGATCTTCTCTGAGTTACTAAAAAGCAGCATAGATTTTGTTCTCCAAAAGAGGTCAATGTGGTTCCAAGGTTGAAAATTCACCTTCTATTCTACTTCATGTCCCAGTTTATTTCCAACATGATTCTGGACCTGTCCTATCAAAGTTCCATAAGGAGATAAAATGACATCATATAAATACTCTCAAAATAATAATGCCAACAGTAAAGGATGAGGACGTGGCTCAGTGGTAGAGTACTTGTCTAGCATGTGTAGAGCCCTAGATTTGATTCTCAGCATCTCAAAAATGTATATAGATAGAGATATATGTATATACATATATGTGTGTGTGTGTATACATATGAACATAGTTGAATATAAACCCAAGCACATTATAAATACTAGATGTAGATATTTAAATCCAAGGAATAAATCCTCTTGAATGTTAATGAAAAAAGTAGCACATTGCAAAGGAATTAGAGTCTACTAGAAGTAAGAGTATGTTTTCTATGAAAGGAGTTAAAATCATAATATAACTCCTTACACTTTAATGTAAAATTTAATGTAATTCAAAGTATAATTTCAATATATTTTGTTTTCCAAACCAAAATGTTATTTCCAAAACATGGAAAAGAATCCTAAAAATAGGTAAGAATCTGTATAATCAAAGAAAAATTCAGGCCTTTACTAGTTTTAACATATCTCAATGAGCAAACTTTTGTGTAAACAGATAAATATATACTTCAATGGCCTTGAATATTAAGAAATAGGTAGTGCTAATAAGTGAAAGAGTTATAGATATTTAATAAATCAAAAAAGACAAACTGCTCAATCCTACTAGGAAATTTAATGAATGAATGTTAGTAAATAAAGAACAATATTGTGAAATAAAATTAAAATATACCACAAAATTGCACAAAGTTGGATGTGTGATCACACTTATGTAAAATAAACTATGGCATTATCTTATATTTATTAAATTAGCTATTTATCACAGTGGCAAAAATTTATTCTAAAGGATCAAAATTATTTTCACTATATTTTGAAAATACTATGTACTTCTTTCTAGGACTTCAAAAGAAACCACCATAAAAATAGAGCTTAATTGCTTGTAGGAAATTTTTAAAAATCAGTAGAGACACTGTTGTCAAAAAGATAATAGGCCAGCAGGCTACTGTGTAAACTAGTGTAATCCAAGTGATTCTGGAGGTTGAGGCAGGAGGATCATGAGTTCCGAAGCCACCTGCAGCCTGCACAACCTAAACAGATCCTGTCTGTCTCAAAATAAAACAAAATAAAAATAAAAAAGGGGCTGTGGATATGGCTTAGTAGTGAGTGTCTACCTAGCACATGTGAGGCACTGTGTTCAACTCCTAGTAGTGAAAAACATAAGTGAAAGAGTAGAAGAGGGAAGAGGAGGAGGAGGAGCAGGCAAAGGAGGAAAAAGAGGAGAAAAAGAAAATAATAGACCAACTCTGGTTCTGGTGAAGGTGGAATAACCATGTTGTACTTTATATTTCCCACTGAATTCAGCTGAGACCTGGACAAAAAGCAGGCAACAAGTGTCCAAAAATCACAAAAGCTACTAGTAGTAGACAGAATTGATTGAAGACCAAAATCACAGTGAGTTCACTGATTTTTCCCCTCTAGTTTCTATGTTATTGTTGTTGTTAGGTGCCTTTGTGTCAGTGTCCAACTCATAGTGACCTGATGTACAACAGGTGAAGCACTATTGTTACTGCTTCTCTGATATTCATATGGTTTTCAATGGTGGATTGGTTTTTGGGAGTAGGTTGCCGGGTCCTTCTCCCCTTGTATATATAGCCTGAATGAAATGCTTAAGAATTGGATAGTGTGATAGCAATGGAGAGGGTTTTTGGAGAACTCTGGTTTTGTCTGAAAGAATAAAAAGTGGAAAAGGAGACTCAAATGCTCAGTGAGAATACAAAATCCCTCCACCACATTCTCTCCCTATCCTTTTTCTTCCTTCATTTTACTTTTCTTATTTCATGTAGTAGCTCTAAGCTTATGTTGCTTCCTTGATTTCTTTTTTCATTATCTGTCTTTTTCCTTTTTTTTTAGCATCCGATGTGTGCACAGTTGCTCGAGTACAGAGCAGAGCAGATTAACTAAGCCCCAACATCCCAGAAATAGGAGTGAAGACAAAGTTCTAGGGAAACAGGATGCACAGGGAAGATTACAGAGAAGAAGGAGCTCAGTAAAATGACCATATGAACTTTGAAATGAACAGCTAGACTCCCTTCTGAAATGAGCTCATGGTCATCTCTCTGATCCCATTCAGCATGTCTATATAACATATATATATGTATATATGTATATACATATATATGTGTATATATATGTATATATGTATATATGTTATATATAAAATATACATGTTATATATATTAATATATATTAATATATGTTATATATATAAAATATATACTATATTATATATAATATACACACATACATATACACAGAGAGAGAGAGAGAGAGAGAGAGAGAGAGAGAGAGAGAGAGAGAATAACAATTACCCACATCCAAGACTGATCCTTGGGGACCCACACCCCAAATTGGTTCTATTACAGTGAAGCAACTGAAAACTGAACAGACATGAACATCTCAGCCTGAGGAGATAGATTGGGACTTATAGCCTAAACAATCAAGTGAATTGATGAATAAAATGAAAATACCAATATTCATGATACAATTTTAATGAGTCACAATCTCACATGCATTTTGAAGTGAACAATAAAAAGTTAAAATTAACATGTAAAGGATCACAAAAATCTCAACTCATACTGGAAGAGACCATCACAAATGCTAATGTTGAGATATTGGATTTGTCTTACAAAGACTTTAAAGAAGTCTTGAAATAATTTTCTTATCCTGTTCTATACATTGTAGATTATTTATAATGCTTTCTGTTCCTTGGTTCTAAGAGAATACAGAATTATTGCTTCTTCTTGTTAAATTGAAATTTGTGCCAGGAGAACTGAAGTGCCCAGTCTTTTAGTGAACCAAGGGAATTTTCCTTGAACAATGTCATGATCTAGTAGAAATCCTAAAATATTATAATTTTGATGTATTTGAGATAATCTTTAAATCCAGTACTCTGATATAAGAGCAAGTACAAATGCTTAAGAGAAAATTATTTTTCAAGTAATGTACCCTTTACTGTGAATGAAACCTATCTTTGAAATTTCTATAAAAACAATGGACTTCTTATTATGATTCAGAGATGTCTTCAGAAGAGAAGTGATTTTGGATGACAGTAATATTTGCGAAGGAGATTCATGAAAGCATGTTGTTGTTAGGGGCCGTAAAGTCAGTATCGACTCATAGAGACTCTAGGTACAACAGGCGAAAACACTCTTGCCAGTGGTTCTCTGCTATTCATAGGGTTTCCAATGGCGGATTGTTTTTCAGGAGTGGGTTGCCAGGTCCGTCTCCCAAGCCTATAGCACCTACTGTTCCCAGGCCGTCTCCCATCTAAGTACTAACCAGGCCCAAACTGGCTTAGCTTCTGAGGCCTGATGGGATCTGATGTCACAGTGCTACAGCTGCAGGCTCATGAATGTCTAAGCAACAGAAATTTCAAACTAATATGATCTACTTCAGAAAGTATACACGAGTATAACATAGTCTGAAATGTAAGTGTAAACTTTTTGTTATATAGTGAGTTACTAGTGAAGATTCTAAATTCCCACGTCTTCTCTGGTTTTCCAGCCATCTCCTCCACTACATTATAAACACTACTATCTCAGATTCAAGTCTCAGTAAAGTTTAATCTCATTGAAAAATTAAGAGGATTAAAAAGAAATCTTAAGGTAGGAAGCTTAAAAGTTCTTTGTATCTATAAATCACCTAAAATGTCAAAAGTTCTAAGAAAGGTTGCTGAAAAGTTCTCTTTAAAACATACAGAGGTAAAGTAGTATTTCTTCTGAAGGACAGATTTATTTTTATCTCTTAGAATATTCTCAAATCACTTGGGTAGTTGAACATTGCTATTTCCTAACTAATTTCCCACAACAGATACAGAGAGAGAGAGAGAGAGAGAGAGAGAGAGAGAGAGAGAGAGAGAGCGCTAGAGCAAGCCAGTGTAAACATACAAAAACAACAGATGTATTTTTTTAATAACGAGGCATTTGCAAGATAAGAGTAGATGAGTTTAAACTATCTAATCAGAATATAAGCATTACAACTACATGTCTTTTTAAGAAAATAAAGAAGACCATGGTAAAGGTGTAAGGATGAGCAAAGAATTCAATGCAGAATGCAATGGGAGAAGAAATTCTAGATGGAGTCTGGCATCTAGTTGAATGAAA
>VMDO01015839.1:19393-49903 GCA_007922755.1 Pedetes capensis
TTTTTTTTTTTTTTTTTTTTTTTTTTTTTTTTTTTTTTTTTTTTGTAATTTTGAGGCAGGATATCTCTATGTAGTACAGGGTGCCTCTGGCCAGAAACTTGTGATGCTCTTGCTTCAATCTCACAACTTGCTGGGATAACAGACATGTAATACAGCACCTGGCTCTAACTTTCTCTTTTAGGTTATTTTTTCTAAAGTTTTGTTTGATACAAATTTGTATGAATGTTAGATTCTAAGGTTATTATGGAAAGAATTATTATTTCTCTAACTCATCCTTTAAAATATGGTCATAGTGAAATGCAGAATTTAGTAAAAAATTTTCATTATTTAAGAGCTTCCAAATTTATTACTATTAAAGTAAAAGCCTGTTAGTCTAAGTGAATATTTGTGCTCTGGTAAATGAGCTTTTTTTCACTTATTTCATTCTGAGTGTAACAAAACTGGTCATTTGAAATGGTACAAAAATGAGTAAACATTTTCTAATAGCATGATATAACTTTTTGGTAGATGGAGGAATGTTTTTTATTACTGTGTACTACTTGTGCGAATTTACGGGTTTCGTTGTGACATTTCCATGTATTCATGTATCATGCATTGATCATGTCCATTTGCTCTCCTACTAACCCCCACGCTTCTCTCTTCCTCCCCTCTATCTGGCCCTCTTCCCAGTCCCTAACACTCCCTCAGACCTTTCTTGTCTTTTTTTTTGTTGTTTTTCTTTCTTTTTCTTTTTCTTTCTTTCTTTTTTTTTTTTTTTTTTTGGCGGTACTGGGGGTTGAACCCAGGGCCTCGCGCCTGCATGCTCTGCAAGTCCTGGACCACTGAGCTGTGCCCCCAGCCCATTTTTTTACTTTTGAGACAGGGTCTCCCTAAGTTACACAGACTGCCCCTGGTCTCAAACTTGCAATTCTCCGGCCTCCACCTCCCCAGCCGCTGGGATTACAGGCGTGAGACACCACACCTGGCCCTTTGTTTTTCTTTTTAAGTTTCTGCTTATGTGAGGAAACACATAACACTTTTTGTTTTTTCTGTTTCTGGGTTGTTTTACTCAACATGATATGCTCAATACCATTGATCTTCATGGAAGCACTTTTAAGTTATCATTCTTCTTTGTGGCTGAAAAATACTCAATTGTGCATGTTGTTGTTGGGTGCTGTGAAGTTGGATCTGGCTCATAGCCACCCCACGTACAACAGGATGAAACACTATCCAACACTCTGCCATACATAAGATCTTATATTTGATCCCAATGTTGCAATCACTATGTTTGTTCTCATTTTTAGTTATGCCACATCAGCAAATGGAAATCTTCCATTCCTGTCATTACAGTCAACTCCACTTTGAGGAGGCACGTCATCCCTAGTTGCCTCTTGAATGCTTCCCAGCTTGGGGTGCCAAATTTTTGGCACTATATTTGATAGTGCTTCTGTGCTATTCACATGGTTTCCAGTTGCTAATTATTTTGGGAGTGGGCTTCAGGGTCCTTCTCCCTAATCTGTCTTAGTCTGGAAGTTCAGCTGAATCCGACCCACCTTGGGTGGCCCTGTTGGTCCTGAAATACCAAGGGCATAGTTTTCAGCATCACAGCAACATGCAAAATTCCACATTACAATAAGCATGGACCATATTTTCTTTTTTATTAGCATATATTTGTTGTACAAAATAATGCTTTCATTGGGACATTTTCACATACTTATATAATGTACTTTATTTATATTCACTATTCCAATTACTTTCACTTTCCTACCCACTCATCTCACATTGATCCTTTTCCTCTACACAAATATTTTCCTATCTCATAAAAACAATATTGGTGACATGGTGGAAGCCTCTAGGACAGCAAGCAGCCCACAGGTGGCATGGCAGAGCCCTCTGGGAGGGTGCATGGCTGAGTAGAGCCATTGAGAAAAAAGAAAAGCTAAGGTCTACACAACTCTCCTGGGAGGAGTCTGGGCTACACAGCCCCACAGTGGGATCTCAGACCCAGAGACTGTGTTATATTTTTTTCCCTTTATCAGAGAGATGATCATTATCCTGGCCTCTGATGCCACTGCAACCACAAGCTGGAGGAAGAAAAACTGCTCAGTGTTGAGTTCAGGGGATAGAGAGGAACATCTAGAGCTGCCGGGAACCCAAGCCTAAGAAAGCTTATTCACACTAAGGTACATTTGTGGAATGGAAGGGCTTAAATGTGGAGAGGTTGTACCACAGGTACACAGACTCTAAGAGATATGATTTTGTCTGTGGTGCAATTAGGGGCTGGGAATTCAGAGGACACGGAGAAACTGAAGGGGCAGTACTGAATGCAGAGGCTGCAGCAGGAACTAGGCACCAGACAATGAGGCTTTTAACTACTGAAGGGTGGGGGAGAGAAGCATCAGCTACCCATCATCACTCAAACTCATGGGAACATTGGGGGAGAGCTTCTTTCCAAATGGAGGATGTGTGACCTTGTAACTTACCCAAGCAATGGCCAAGTTCCAACAGAAAAACACACAAAATATGAAAATTCAAGTGGGATGTGAGGACACAATAGACCAAAGCCCCTCAGTGGATAATTTCAAAGTAACTGGATACTTATATATGCTAGAAAAAAAATTTAGAAGTCTGTTTATAAGTATACTGAAATACTTTAACTATACCACTATGTAAGCCATTGATTCATTGGACAAAAAGTATCTTACTTAGAAGAAAAATTCAACAAAGAAATGATGATTCTGAAGAATGAAACAGAAATCCTAGATATGCAAGGCAAACTCAGCTGATTCAATATTACAGTAGAAACGGCAGTATCCATGCTAGACGAAGCTGAAAATAAAACAGCTAATGCTGAAGAATATATGGAAAACATTATTTACTCAGAGGCTAAGAAAGAAAGAAAGATGAAGCAGTATCAGCAAGATTTTCAAGAGGCCTTTGATATAAGGAAGAAAGGCAACCTACAAAAATAGGGAGTTCACAAAGGAAGTGAAAACAACATGAGAAGATTAGGAAATTTTTTCAGAGATATTAGGTAAGAACTTCCCAAACCTAAGGCAAGCACTAGATACCTATACAACTGAAACTTTCAGAAGCCCAAACAGAGTAGATCAAAACAGATCCTCCCCATGACACATTATAATTGGAATGCTAAATCTAGAGAGCAAAGAAGCAGTTTTAAAAGCTACAAGAGAAAAATGCCAACTCACTTATAAAGGCAAACCAATCAGAATCATAGCTGATTTCTCAACAAAAATGTTACAGGAAAGAAAAGTGTGGTCAGATAGCATTCATGCCCTGAAAAAGAATAACTGTCTACCAAGATTACATTACCTAGTGAAGCTATCTTTTAAAATAGATAACGAGTTCAAGACATTCCATGATATTGACTTATTTAAACATTTCATGACCTCCAAGCCAGAGGAGGACCCTCAATGAAACACCACATATGAGAGAGCCAAGGCAACCCCAAAGTCAAATTCAAAAGAATGAATAATAAACAGGAGGAGAACTTAAGAAAACAATAGGCTACATATGAATCAAATAAACAAATAATTACCAAATTGATGCACAACAATAAGCACATCTCAATAATTACTCTCAATGTAAATGGTCTTTACTCATCAATAAAGAGGCTTAGATTGGCCAATTGAATTAAAAATCATAAACCCTTGATATGTGGCATCACTTTATCCACCAAGACTATAAAAGACTGAAAATTAAAGGGTAGAAAAAAATTATCAAGCATATAGGAACAACAACAACAACAAAAAGCAGGAGTTGCAATACTAATTTTGGACAATGTAGACTTTAATCCCAAACTAATCAGTAGAGACAAATGACACTACATATTACTAATAGGAATAGTCAACTAGTAACCCATAATAATACTAAACATATGCTCACCAAATACAGGGCCATTCAGCTTCATAAAACAAATTTTATTGGAAATAAAGGAAGACATGAGGCCAGACACAATAATTATGTGGGGTTTCAATAAGCTACTTTTGTCAAGAGAGAGGTAATCAAAGCAAAAAAGTGAACAGAGAAACAAAGGACTTAGCTAACACCATAGAATAATGGGACCTTAACAGAAGTCTACAGAATATTCCATCCCTCAGATTCAGACCATACATTCTTCTCAAGCCACATTCAATACTTTCATAGGATACACCACATTCTAGTCTACAAAAATGGCCTTATCAAATACAAAAAATAGAAATCATCCAATGTATCTTATCAGATCACAATAGAATAAAAATAGAACTCAAAAGAAAGTAAGGTTTTAGAAATGTTACAAATTTGTGGAGACTATAATATATTGTTGAAAGATCAATGGGTCATTCAGGAAATCAGAGAGGAAATTAAAAATTTTTCTGCAATCAAATGAGAATGAAAATAGACCCATCCCAAATTTTTGTATACAGCAAAGGCAGTTCTAAGAGCAAAGTTCCTAGCCATGAATGCTTTCATCAATAAGTTAGGGAAGGCCCAATCAAATAACTTAATGATACATCTTATAGCACAAGCAGACCAACAAGCCAATCCCAAAAAGAACACTCAGACAGAAGTTATCAAGATCAAAGTAGAATTTAAAGAGAAAATTCAAAGAATTAATGAGACTAAGAGCTGTTTTTTTAAAAGATTAATGAAATAAGTGCTTGCCCATAGCCATATGCATAAAAAAATAAATAAAAAGTCCCAAATAAACAAAAAAATAGAGATGAGAATGGGGTCATAACCACCAATATCAATGAAATCCAAAAGATATTCAGGAAATGCTTTGAGAAATTGTACTCCCCCCAAAATGAAAATATAGAAGAAATGGATAAGTTCCTTAGCACATATGAATCCCCAGAATGTAGCCAAGAGACACAAGCAATTTAAACAGACCCATTACATTCACTGAAATAAAGTCATTTGTTAAACACCTCCAACAAAGAAAAGTCCAGAGTGTGATGGGTTCACAGTGGTACTCTATCAAAGCTTCAAAGAAGAATTAATTCCTGTCATTTCTGAAAAATATGTTTATAACACCTTTGCCAAGAATGAGATGACTGTAGCTGCTGTGGTTTATTTCTCTATTATCTTATTTCTCTATTGTTTTCCACTAGTCCATATGTCAATCCATTTTGTATGTCTGTGTGTATGTATCACATTTTCTTTATCCTTTCATGTGTTGATAGACACAGACTCCATATCTTGTGAATTGTTGTTCTTGTTAGGTGCCATCGAGTCAGTATCCGACTCATAGCGACCCTCTGTACAACAGAGGAAACACTATTGTCAGTGCTTCTCTGCTGTTCATAGGGTTTTCAATGGCAGATTGATTTTTGGGAAGGGGTTGCCAGGTCCTTCTCCCAAGCCTACAGCTTCTGATGTTCCCAGGCGGTCTCCCATCCAAGTACTAACCGGGCCTGACCCTGCTTAGCTTCCGAGATCTGATGGGATCGGATGCCACAGGGCTACCGCTGCAGTCTATCTTGTGAATAGTGTCATGCTAAATACTGCTAAGCAACTGTCTCTTTTGTATGCTTTCCAAATTTCCTTCAGATACCTGGTAGTGTATGGTACTTTGACTTTTGGGGGCTTCACACTGTTTTCAATAGTTGCTATGCAATTTATATTGCAACAAAGAGTTTGAAAGGGTTCTTTCTTCTCCTCATCCTCTCTAGCATTAATCTTATAAAGTAATTCTTACTGAAGTGAGATGGGATCTCAGTGTAGCTTTTCTTTGCATCTCCCTGAGGGTTGACGGTATTTAGCATTCTTTATATATTTATTGCCCATTTGTACTTCTTTTAAGTATTATTTCAAATCACTTTCCCAACTTTTTATTGGAATAGTCCATTATTTTGTTAGGTTTTTTGAGATCTTTATACATTCTAGATGTTAATCCTTTGTCAGTTGAATAGTTGGAATAGATCTCCCATTCTGTTCGTTGTCTCTTCACTGTGTTGTTGCCTTTGCTATACAGAAGCCTTTTAATTTGATATAATCCCATTTGTCAATTCTTATTAGCATTTCCTGAGTTCTTAGAGTCCTATCAAGCAAATTGTTGCCTGTGCTAATAACAAAGTATTTTGCCTATGTTTTCTTCCAGTAGATATAAAGTTCTAGGTCTTGGATTATGGTCTTTGATCTATTTTGGGTTGAGTGTTGTAGAAGACTAGATATAAAGGTCTGTCTAGTTTCAATACAGTTTTTATTTCAATTCCATTTATTAAGAATGCATATACTAATTTAAACAATTTTAAATTTACCATAGCAATAATATTTGAATATTTGCAGGCAAATATATCCATTGAATTAGTATACCCCAAACAAATTTCAAGTTAAAAACAAAAAGCTAGCATTTACAATAAGTATAATATTGGTATTAGTTATAAAAATAGGTGATTTAAACGCAATAGTGAAAAAATGTTGACTTGTCTGAAAGCAAGGCAAAATAAGAGTTTATGTATTAGAGAAGGAAACAGTTCTTTCCGTTCACAGGAACTTAATCCAACATTTCTATAATTTTACATTTCCCTGTGATATAGGTAAACTTCAGATGAAAACTTTCATTGTCTCTATGGGCATATGTGTTTCTTAACAAGTTTTGACTACCAGCATAATGAACACTTTCATATTCTGCTGTATGTGGTGGCTTAATTTACTTCAATATTAAAAGAGGAAAACTGTTTTCCTTTAAAAGTTGTGTAGTATATGTTCCAAGGTACAGAGAGAGGATAGGGAGATATGGATTTTAGGTGTTAATTATAACCATTGTGAAAAATGCCTTTTTTTTTTTATAGGTCAAAAACTCCTAAGTCTTATCAGATATTATAAGAACAATGTCATTTCTGTGTCCTACTACCTAGAGAGAAATGTTATGGAAAAATATAACAAATGAATGTCAGTATAAGTGTGCTATTATACTGAAGCCTGCAGCCATAGCCCTGTGGCATCCGATCCCGTCAGATCTCGGAAGCTAAGCAGGGTCGGGCCTGGTCAGTACCTGGATGGAAGACCGCCTGGGAACACCAGAAGCTGTAGGCTTGGGAGAAGGACCTGGCAACCCCATCCCAAAAAAATCAATCTGCCATTGATAACCCTATGCACAGCAGAGAAGCACTGACAATAGTGTTTCCTCTGTTGTACAGAGGGTTGCTATGAGTCGGATACCGACTCGACGGCACCTAACAAAAACAACAACAATTATACTGAAATGTATACTAAGGGTTTTTCAAACCCAGAACCTACCAAATAAGTAAGAATGAATGTTAAAGGAAAATTTTTTCTAACTTTTAACCATTTGAAATGATTGTCATTTACATAGCATTTGTCAAATGGCATATTTGTGAAAATATCCTATGAGGAATTATTTCTTAAATTGTGGAAAAAATGAAATTGATACATGGAGGAAAACCCTGTATGTAGAAATATGAGCTAGACGTAAAAATATAAATGATTAACTTTACTACTTAGGGAATCTGAGAACTGATCGCATGGTAATAAAGAATGATTAGAATACGCTAAGTGTGTCTGTAAGTACACATTTAAAATAAATCATAAGTGCTAGACACCTAATGACAGGCATCATTGGTACCTTTCCCATTTCCTTTCCTGTAAATATACCTCTTGAAGTATGGTGAGGCAGCATGAGACATTACTCAATGAAAAATGAGGGGGTGATGTTTGGCATTTCTACATAGAGGCATTTAAGAGGCATTGTTTGATCCCCGAACTTTTTTTCCAACTGGTGGTAACATAATTTGAAGCAGCTGAGAATTATTAGCAATGAAGTAGAGGGAAAATTTCCTGACAGCTTCCTACAGAATTGCAACTAATTTTCAGTGAGCTAGAACTAAATGTCTGTGGTGTTACTCTTTTGAGACTTTGTATTTGTGTATCACAGTATAACATATCTTATTCTCAGAGATGCATTCAACAAATTGTTTAAAAATGGCTGATGTGTCTTTGTATTTCAATGCAAATTTAGATAGTAAAGTGGCCACGTAGGAATTACAACACAAATAGTACTGTGAAAAACTTAACAACTTATCTCTGGTGTTTAAAAAATTATACACAAAACTAAGCTTGTCAGTGACTCAAAAAGTTCATTGGCTACATATGACTGGGCCATAAAAATGATAATCTCTCACATGGAAATTAAGACCTAATTCAATATACCTTTCAGTTGCTAATAGCTATTAGAAGATCACTCTCTGCATGATTTTTCCTGTCCTTTAAATGTTGGCAAAAGTGTCAGAAAAACGAATGCTGGCTTAGAAGAGAAGTACATGGTAACATTCCAGTACTGTCTGGAGTAGCATCTGACCTTGGACAATTCATATTGTCAAGCATTCCAAAGACTGACCTGTAGATCTCTGTTCTGCTTTACCAAACAGCAAGCTTAGCTTCTGTTGTGTCCTTTTCCTGACCTAACTCTTCCTTCATAGACATATCTAATACTATTTAGGGCTTATTCAGTACTTTAAGTCCTCACTAAAATACCACTCCTTCATAAAGCTTTTCTTCCTCTTTTCTAATTGAGATTATCTCCACTGGAATAATATTAGCATGTTATCACTGGGTATTTGTTATTTTATACTTCATCAATTATTTATTTTCATATTTAATATATTATTAATCCATTAAGTATACAATATGCTTAATATTACTTGCATGTCACAAAATACCCACAATGTGCCTTTGATATTGCAGGTGCTATAAATATACTTTTCAAAATAATGGATAAAAAAGCACAAAAGGACCCAAGGACAAAGTATTAAAGAAAAAAATAAAGAAAAGCTAAAGTAGGGCTTAGGTAGAATTATGTGCCTATAAGTACTGATTAGAGAAGGGTCACAACCTTTATTCTATCAAGTTGCATTATTTGTTCTTTTTACACCATTAATCCATTTTCACAAGTATTATAGTTCTATTTACTTTGCTCTTGTCTAAAACCTGAGAGCTTTTACTTAATCCTGGTCTCAGAGTTACTGAGTACTATAATCATTCTTTGCAGTAACTTTACTTGGGGAAAATTTGTACTTCACTGATCCATAAAGAATGGGGAACAACATTTCAAAAATGCATTAGGAACATTTTAAGTGCAGAAAATGTTATGTTTATCACTCCAGTTCTGTTGGGTTATCTTGCCCAATACCTATTTCTATAGGTATGGAATCGATGAACTGATGTTCCATTACTGGTTATTTTAAAAGTTTCTATAATTTGAAAAGATATATACATAGAAATATATTGAGATTAAATAATTTTACATGTCATCTAAACACTAGATTAGAAGAAAATGACAACAAAATAGACAGCATATCTAATAGGCATGTATGTGATTGTTATTCCTCTATAACTGAATGCTTCAGTAGCAAAATCAACAAAACACTTAAAATTGCTTCTTCATGTGGGTAATAAAAGGCTGACACAATATCTTTAAATACTAGCCTGTTATGTTTTATATTGTGATGAACAAACATTTCTCCTATGTTATATTTAATGCATAATAACATAAGGTAGAAAAATTTATCCATACAAACATATGAAGAGAAGATTATTTGTCCAAGATCAAACTGTTACCAATTTTTAAGACACTTGAGCCTAAGCTGTCTTATTCTTAATTCTACATTGTTGCTCCAATTACAAATGGAAGTCAAAGGGGTTCTACTTGTAGACTCTTTATTATGTCTCTTCTTTTAGCATTTTAAATAGTTAATCTTATATGCTTACTAGAGTTTTTCCAATGTCCAAAATATTTGTTCTTTTATTTCTACTGGGCTCTTCATAGTCTTTTCTGCAAAGCATATTATTTTGATCACTTTTCTCTTCCAGTTGCACATCATCTGCTGAGACTTTGTCATGGATCCTGTACTCCCATGGAGAGTGACCCAAACTATTCAATCAAATGTTATCTCTTGCAAATATGATTCTTATCAGAGATAAAAAGTGAAGACTGTTAGTATCATGAGGCTTATACTGTATCCAATACATAGATCCTCGTATTTGATGTAGTTCTAAATGATACCCAACTGTGTTTTCCCAGTTCAGCATTTCTGTTAATTCAGAGAATTCCTTTTATCTTTGTACTAGCACAACTTTGCCTTACATTAGCCAGGACGATTTGTGTTAATTGTCAGTAAAGTATGCTTATTGGTCATCAATTTACTCTTAAATATTTTTCTCACTGTATGTTATACAATGTTAAACACATACTTAATCAGATGGATTGTTTAGGTAAAGATGAAGTAAAGTACTACTGAAAATGGAATCTATAAGTGAATATGATGTATTCTCTGCCAAGAATATTAGGTGACCTATCCCAAACCAGAAACATATTAATTTACTTGAGAGCTATAGTGTATAAAATGTAGTTAACCATTGGTAGTTTTGAGTTTCTACAGATCTCAGGGTTAAAGTTCTATTCATCATCATACATGAGATACATGAGATTTCTTTCATGATACAGTTTACATATTATTTCTTTATGGGCTACTTTTTGATAGAAAGAAGAAACATTAGACTTCAAATCAGCACATTATTTGTCTGAGATGTATTATTTAGATCCATTTAAAGCAAATATGTTGTTGTTGTTAGTCGCCGTTGAGTCAGTATCCGACTCATAGCGACCCTATGTACAATAGGGGAAACACTATTGTCAGTGCTTCTCTGCTGTTCATAGGGTTTTCAATGGCAGATTGATTTTGGGAGAGAGTTGCCAGGTCCTTCTCCCAATAAAGCAAATATAGCTGTCTTTAAATTTAAAGAACAGTTTTGTAAGGTTTTAATGAGTCACATATTATGAACATAATTATAGAGAGATCACTATTCTGCAAAGTAACTATCATGTACACTTTCATATTAAACTCAAATATATTCCATCCTTCATTGATATACTATTTCCAATCCATTTTATGGCTCAGATATAAAGTGAGAATGGCAAATAGTTTAAACAATCAAAACATATAAAAGCAATGACAGTTATGATTTAGAGCAAATTTGAAACAGAAGAAGCAATAAATATTGAGAGTATTAATTATATAAATTTAAATAAGTTGACATCAAACCAAAATTTAATGAATATGATAAAGCAATACTCTACATCTACACTCACACATACCCATATTCTTTTCAAAATTATGAAAAATTTAAAAAATCATTTTTAAAGATAATCTAATAAATTTACACCATAATGGGTGAGGGAAAAATGCTACTCCCTCATTTTTATGAACACTGGACAATTAAAAATATGCTTTCTATATCACAGAGGCAACAGGTAGCTGATTTACAAACAAACAAAACAAAAAAATCTAAAAAGAGAAAATGAAGCTGTGTGTGTTATTGAAAATTAAATTTAAAAAAAGTAGAAAATTGTTTTAAAAACTAATATATAGAAGAATAAATCAGTCATAACGGTTAACAGAACAAGAAGGCTGTACTGAGAAGAAAATAGAAAAGCCAGGCAGATTACAGAATTGAAATATTTCTTTTATAAATTATTTGAAATACTTTATGCAAAAAAATCTTAATAAATCTATGTTTTTGAGATATAAAAGAAAGAAGTGAGAGAGCCAATGAAACATCTCTCCTTGCTTTTTTATATCTAGCATAAAAATTTTTGAACTAATTCAGTTATTTACTACAGATTAATGAGATGTGTTCGAAAACATCTCTATCAAATAAATGTTTCTTTCTCATTCATAATATAAATATATTAATAAATACTGATTAATACTGCTCCTGTAAAACACTCAAATTATCTTTTGTGTCCAAAACCACAGGAACACTTCGGGGCATATCATTTGCATTACTTTAAAGCAGTTCAAAAATAACGCTAGGATTTTGGATGTATTCTAAGAAATGTTATAGCTTGATCATATGGTAGTTCTATTTTAATTTTCTGAGGAACCTCCATACTGATTTCCATAATGGCTGAACTAAGTTACAGTCCCTCCAGCAGTTTAAAAGGGTTCCTTTTCCTCTGCGTCCTTACCAGTGTTGGTTGTTGTTTGATTTGTTGATGTTAATCATTCTAACTCAGGTGAGATGGAATCTCATTATAGCTTTGATTTGCATTTCCCTGATGGCTAGGGATACTGAACATTTTTTTGCAAGTGTTTATTGGCCATTTGTATTTCTTCTTTCAAAGAACTGTCTGTTCAGCTCCATTGCCCACATATTTATTGGATCATTTATTACTGTGGTGTTTAATTTTTTGAGTTCTTTCAGTGGGAGAGGGAGGGCAATGGGGAAGGTGAGAGGAGGAAAGAACAATTTAGTGGAGTAAAGAGCAAGAGAACAAATTCAAAATTCAAGACACAAGTCTGAACATCACATAACAATTTCCACTATATGCAATTAAAAAAATCATAGTGCACCTCATAAATGTCTATAACTATTCATATGTTTTAAACAAAAAGTTTGTATATATTGTTTAAAGAGATGAAAATGTTATGAACCTGGTTTTAATAATTATACACTGTATAAATGAACTGAATTATCACTCTATACTCCATAAATCTGCACAACAAAAATGAAAAATAAAGTAAAAAATATTAAAAATAAAAGAATGAGATTTTTAAAATAGATGTTTGATGAATGTAAAACACATATATAACTGAATGTACAAAAAGTTTAAAAAATAAATATGCCTTAACTATAAATTTTAATTGTCACTATTTAAAGGTTTTATTTGTTTATTTATTCATTTTTTATTTTTGTATTAATGGTGGGGTCTGAACCCAGGGCATTGTGAATATTTTGCAAGCACTCTACTACTGAGCTGCACCCCAGTCCCTTTTTTATTTTTTAAATTGAGACAGGGTCTCACTAAATTACATAGGCTTCATCTGGCCTCAAACTTGTGATCCTCCCTGCCTCCTCATCCCACACAGCCAGCAAGACAGATATGTGCCACAACTCCCAGACTCATCCTTAAATATTTTAAATTGTAATGAAATTCAACAAATGTGGTGGCAATTTTATTTTGAAAAGACATTCCTTTTGTTAGCAAAATCAATAAGAAAATAGGAGATATGTAATAGTGATATGATTTCTAGAACTATGAACTAATTATTGGCCAGATAAGACATTGCTGTTGTTGTTAGGTGCCATTGAGTCATGTCCAACTCATCAAGACCCTCTTCTGTTTTAAGTATTCATGTTAAGTCATCACCAGATTTTTATCCTTGTCTCATGCATAGTGAATCACTTTTCATTGTGATTAAAATATCATATTGATGGCAAGGGAAGACTAGCGAAGAGATTTGCTGTGTTTTGTTCCTAATCACTAACAATAAAGAAAACTTAAAATATATTAGCATTAGCCTTTTAAAATAAACTTCTTTGGAATTATTTAAAAATTTTCCAGTTTCAAAAATATATTTATGTAAATTTCTTTTCACTCTATACCAATGCATTTTATTTTTATTTATAAATAAGGTCCTATACGTTAGCATACAATTAAATACAGACTAGAGTTTTATCCTCTAGTGAAGTACAGAAATTATTTAAAAATTGGGTAGCACCCTCCAAATTTTAAATTTACACTAAAATATTTAAATCTAGTTCATTAATATCATATACTCAAAGAAATGAGCATATGAAAAATTACCAAATAAATTAAGACTTACAAAAGCTACTCTGCAAGCTCTGCTTAATATAAAATTCTTAAATCCTTTAATATGTTAAATTTTATAATTGTCATATAAAGAGTATATATATAATACACATACATCTTGAAATATACAGTATATATATAGTATACACACACCTCAACTAATATATGTACATACACATATATACATATATGTACACACATCTGGATTTGTATACACATAGATTGCACATACAAGATGGGTAATTGCTCTCTACATATTTTTTGATAAATCTTGTTTCTTCCAAAATTTTTCTGTATGTGTCACTTAAGCAAAAGCACATGAGACCTTGAAGAGCAGATTTGGAAATATAGTCAGCTTTTGCAATAAGCATGACTATAAAATCTTCAATGTTTTACCATTGGGTAAAATATTTTTCAGTTCTATATTTTTCCAGATTATTTATAGTATCCCTTTTAGATATTCTAGATTATAGTCATTATCCAAAGAAAGATAATTATGCATAGATAAGAAAAAATAGTCAATCACCTCAAAATTAAAGGATAATGAAAAAACACTTGCCAATGGCCTCAACTGAGAGGACTAGTCTTTACAATATATTTAGTCACGAAAGAATATTTACATGAAAGTCATAGATAAATGTAATTAGTGTTTTACGCAATAAATAAATTAGTCATATTAAACTACTCTCAGGAGGGTCAAGCGGAAGTTTAGTCAGTGTTTTCCAACAGGGCTTCACCAAAGACATTACACATCATCATTTATCTAGATGAAGTGCAATACTATACACTTTTAATCATCCACTTTGATAGTTATGCATTGATCTGAATTCAAATCCATGGTAAGTATATTAGACTTTACATACCTAAATCATCACATAAAGACAAATAAAATTTTGCTCTCTATAAAATACAGAATACTTTCACTGTTCTATTCAAACTTTTCACAAAAGCTGAAATGAGTTTATTTTTAATTCTTATCTCTTTGAAAGTAGGCCATGATATAGAATGAGCCAACTTTAAAAATTTTCACACACACACACACACACACACACACACACACACACACACACACATATAAATAAATAAATAAATAAATAAATATATATATATATATATATATATATATATACACACACACACACAAACACAAATCCACACAGATAAGAATATATAAAATAGATACTTGTATCATATGCATAGGATATTGGCTGAAGTAATAAAGCTATGACATTAAGCAATGATGACTTGCATATTTCATAAAATTAAAATCCTATATATCTTGTGGAAATTCAATCACCAGTTAATAAGTTACAAGTTTGAAACCATAACCTGTGGATACACCTACCAGTGTTTAATAATAATTTTGCAAATATACAAATAAAAATTATTGAAAATATCTTACTAAAATTGATTCTGTCCATTTAGGATATTTGGCTATTTCCAACTAAATAATTAAAGGGATTATTTTTTCTAAAAATCCATGGTTTTTGAATGTAGACTGCATTTTTAAATGATCAATTATTCATAGCTTTGGAAACGATCATGAATATTATGTATTTAAATATCCTAACTAATGCCCCCCATGTGTCTGTCAGCTTGTCATGTGGTGGGGCTTGCATTTTGCTATGAAAGTAAAAGTTATGCTTTCAGATACCAGCAAGGGCACCCATCATGGGGACGTTTCAGCTGACCTTTTACACTAAGACAGACTAAGGAGAAGGACCTGGCAGCCCACACCTGAAACAATAAGCCATTGAAAATCCTATGAAAGGGAGAGAAGGATTATCAAATACAGTGTGTTAAAATGAGTCCCCAAGTCTGGAAGGCATTCAAGAAAAGACTGGGGAAGAGTTGACTTCTCAACATAGAGTTGCCTAGAAATATGGGAATGGAGTAAAGCCCGTGGGACCTCCTTTTGCTGATATGGTACAATTCAAAATGAGAAGAAATATACTGGCTAGAAAAATGTATTCAAATATAAAAAGATCACACCTATGGCATAGTGTTGAGTAGTATTTCATTCTGTTGTACAGAGGGTTGCTGTAAGTCAGATTAGACTTGCTGGCACTTAACAACATCTTAGTGCCAGAAAAACTCTAATATTTATTTTGCATAATATGTATCCTCTCGTTCACCCTGTTCTTCAACAAATTATTTGTGAAAGTTTAAAAATTACCAGACAATAATATTGATTAAGAAATAGAGGAAATTAAGACAATTAAGAACAAGAATTAATTAATTAAGAACAAGGATTAATTAATTAAGAACAAGAGCAACTCCCTGAACAATGAAAAGAGTTATGAAAAGCATATGTACAAAGTTGAGACTATTATTAAGATTGAAAACAAACATTTAATTTCCAACTTCATGCAACTCAATCAACATAGGAAAAGTGAGTGCATAATTTCATTCTTAATATATAAAAACAGAAACATCCTGTTATTTGGAAAGAAATTGGTGTGACTAAATTCAATGAGTTTTTAAATTTTATAGTATGACATGTTATTTTTGAGTAAATTTTGTGAAAAACTCCATGATCTCTTTATATAATTTAATCTTACATGTACAGCAACTTACTAATGTTCAATGTTCATTCATATAAAACTTTTAAAACCTGAATCAAATATTATAATGACATGTGCAAAGAGATAGAGATAGAAAACCAAAAGGGAAGAACATAGTCTTTTTTCTCAAGATTAAAGTATTGACAAAAACTTCAAGCTCAAGTGGCATTAGTGTAGGATTCTATTCCACTAATATTGATATATTAAATGACATAGGAAACATGGAAAGAAGAAGAAAGGAATAGAGTCATAATACCAAAAGGAATTGAACGATCAACCATTTCAAGAGACTGATGTGATCAGGAACCAATAGTACTGAAGGAAGAAGTGGAACATGCCTTGAAGGCACTGTTGTTGTTGTTGTTAGGTGCCGTCGAGTCGGTATCCGACTCATAGCGACCCTACATACAACAGGCGAAATACTATTATCAGTGCTTCTCTGTTGTTCATAGGGTTTTCAATGGCAGGTTGATTATTTGGAGCGGGTTGCCAGGTCCTTCTCCCAAGCCTGCAGTATTTGGTGTTCCCAGGCTGTCTCCCATCCAAGTACTAACCAGGCCGGACCCTGCTTAGCTTCCAAGATCTGACAAGAACAGATGCCATGGCTACAGCTGCAGGCTTGAAGGCACTAGCAAAGCGCAAAACTCCAGGAATTGATGGAATACCAACAGAGATATTTCAGCAAACAGATGCAGCACTGGAGTTGCTAACTTGTTTATGCCCACAAGATTTGGAAAACAGGTATCTGGCCAACTGAAAACGCACCATATTTAGCCTACTCCCAACAAAAGGGACCCAAATGAATGCAGAAGTTATGGAATGATATCATTAGTATCAGACACAAGTACGATTTTACTAAATATCACTCAAAAGTGACTGCAGTAGTATATTGGCAGTGAACTGCTGGAAAATCAGGCCAGATTCAGAAGAAAGCATGGAACCAGGGACATAATTGTTGATGTCAGATGGATATTGGCCAAAAGCAAACAATACCAAAAAGATGTCTTTGTTTTATTGACTATGCAAAAGGCATTTGGCTGTGTGGATCACAACAAACTATGGCTAATATTTCAAAGAATGAGAGTACCATAACAGTTAATTGCACTAATGATTAATCTGTACATGGACCAGCAGGCAGTTATTTGAACTCAAAAAGGAAACACTGGGCTGGGATTTAGCTCAGTTGGTAGAGCACCACTCTGCAATCTCTGAGGTCCCGAGTTCAATTCGCAGCACCACAAAAATGGGAGAAGGACGTGGCAATCCACTCCCAAGGCAATCCTGAAACAATCTGCCATTGAAAACCCCATGAAGGTTGCTATGAGTCTGACAAGACTTGATGGCACCTCACAACAACAAGGAAACACTGGTGGACTGAATATCAGGAAAGGTGTGCATCAGGGCTGTATCATTTCACCACACCTCTTCAATCTCTATGTTGAGCAATTAATCTGAGAAACTGGACTTTATAAATAAGAATGTGACATCAGGATTAGAGGAAGAATCATTAAAAACCTGTGCTATGCAGATGACACAACTTGGCTTGCTGAAAGTGAAGAGGAATTGAAACATTTACTGATGAAGGTCAAAGAACACAGCCTTCAGTATGAATTGCAACTCAACATCAACACAACAAAACAACTGTATCAGTATGCAACTTCATGATAAATTGAGAAAAGATTGAGGTTTCACAAGATTTTTTTTGCTTCGTTCTACAATCAACACCCATACAAGCAGCAGTCAAGAAACCAAAAGATGCATTGCATTGGAAACAGCTGTTGCAAAAGACTTCTTTAAATTGTGCAGAAGAAGTCACACTGAAGACAAAGATGCACCTGACTCATGCCATTGTATTTTCAGTCACACTGTAAGTTTGTGAAAGCTAGACAATGAATAAGGGAGACAGGAGAAGAATTAATGCTTTTGAATTATGGTGCTGGAGATGAATAATGAATATACCACCAATTGCCAAAAGAGCCAATAAATCTGTCATACAAGAAGTTCAACCAGGGTGTCCCTTGGAAGTAAGAATGGCTAGACTATGTCTTATGTATTTTGAACATGTAGTCAGGAGGGACCAATCACCGGAGAAGAATATTATGTTTTAACTCAGTTACTAGAGTATTGCTTGGCACTCTCTGTGGACCCGGGTTCAATCCCAGGACTGCAAAATTGGAGGCAGCACATGGCAATCCACTACCAATGCAATTCTGAAAGAATCAGCCATTGAAAATCCTATGAGGGTGGCTATGAGTTGGAGACTGTGTCTTTCATATTTTAGACATGTCAGGAGGGACCAATCCCTGGAGAAGAATATCAGGTTTGGGAGAGTGGTGCATCAATGAGAAAAGGAAGACGCTCAGTTAGATGTGTTGACATAATGGCTGCAAAAATTGTCTTAAATATTTAGTAAAGATCGTGTGCCTGACATAGTAGCAGGTAGTGTTTCATTCAGTTGTACATAGGGTGTCTATTTGTTGGAGTCAACTCGACAGCACCTAACAACAACAACAACATAAAATTTACCTTCAAGATTTATAGTCAAACTCTTTAATTTTCACATTAAAAACAGTTTAAAAATATAAATGTTGCAGGCAGGTAACATCTCCAATCTATATCTATTTGTCATTATTCAGCCTCATGGTTATCCTCCCCATCTCTACTGACTCCACTCTCTGTATGTTATTATCTATTAAATATGGTAGCCAGATTTTTTCATTATTCCCCATACAGTCTCTAGTCAAATTTTATCCTTCATATCTTTGAATACATGCCTGCATTTTGCAATTACTCATATTACGTGTGGAGCTGAGGTTTAGCTCAGTTGGTAGAGTGCTTCTCTCTGCTCTCTGAGGACCCAAGCTTGATCCCCAATGCTGCAAAAATGGGAAAAGAATGTGGCAATCCATTCTTGAGGCAATCCCCAAACAATCAGCCTTTGAAAACCCTACATAGGGTTTCTCTGATTATGATCCAACTCAACAGCACCTAACAACAACAACAACAACAACAACAACAACAACAACAACACATTTTATGAGTCTCACCTTCCAAAGTTAAAAAAAAAGTTAAAAGAAAGAAACAGAAATGTATAGATACATTGCATCATGGATGTATGTGTGTAACTAAGATTCTAGATCTCCCAGTGAGAGTTAGATTTAAAAGTGAGCAACCTTAGGAGGCAGCTGTATAAAGGGGTAATCCCCAGGCAAGGCCCATATAGAGTTGGTCATTTCTACAATTTGTGTCTACCAGTGACAGAACTCATGACATCAGACCTACAGGAATTGATGACTTTGAGGCATATTCATGCTCTAGGACCATGAGAAAAGAAATTTGTATTGTATGTCACCCAATCTGTAGTATGTTGTTATATCAAACCAAACCAACAAAGATAATCATTATTTTTATGATATAGAATGAGAAGAGTAAAAAACACTCCAGAACTTTTCCTTCTATTCTAGGGTAGGGGATGAATGCATTTTTTATTACACGCAGAATAGTTGTATCATGTCAGGAAGAATGATGACCTTGCTATCCTGTTCAGCTGAGTTTGATCATGTTTTAAGGACATGCATATAAGTGCCTAATTAACAAAGGATGAACTTCAGATTAGTTTTTGTCAACATGATGGGGCCTGAATCACTCAAATTTAGATAAAGATCATCCTTGTATTTTTTAAATGTGTTTCATTCTGATATGCATTTCATTGTGACATTTCCATGTATGCATTTCGTTACACACTGCACAGATAAGTTCCCCCTTGCCCTCTTGTGCACTTCCTGCCCCCATCCCACCTCCCCACCAAAGACCTCTTTTCCATTTGCATGTCTTTTTGTGGTAATATTTTCTGTGATGGTGGTTTTGCATGAGTTTAACATTGAAACTTATAGACCACAAAAAAGAGAATGATCTCCCCAAGATGGCCATATTTAATCAGCTGGAAGTCCTGAGAAAAACAAGATGAAAACTCCTTAAATAATGGGGAGTTCCTCTCTTCTGACTGCCTGTTTTCTAGGACATCAATTTTCATCTTACTTTCACACTCAGACAGAAGCAGTGGGTCTTCCTTGGATTTGTTCCTACTGATTTTTCTACTAGTACAAGAACATGATCTCCCCCAAACTCCAGGCCTTTTGAAGAGTACCATGCCATCAAATCTTAAGGTGTTCCACATGCAAGCTGCTTAGGACTTGTTAGCCTTGATAATAGCATGAGATAACTCCTTATCATAAATGTTTTTCTATATATATAAAGAGAGAGATCTCTAGAGAACTCAGATTAATATAGCAACTTGCATTTACACATTAAATTTTTCCCAAATATAAATTTTTCTAATAATATCATCCTTTTATCTTGCTAAAAGATTTTGGATGTCAATTTTAATTCTGGTCTTTGAATGTAAATTTCAAGTTTGTTCAGTACAATGACATTCAGTGAACTCATTTGTAAATTTTTATTTTGTTTTATTTTCCTTGGGATAGAATGCTCAGATCACAAAAATTAACTATGTAATGCTCATCTTTGTGTATAGTTTGCCATCCATGCTAACTCACCATTTTCTATAATACAATTAATACCATTCAGCCACTGAGTTTTATCCAAATGGTACATGAGTCTGAGATCTCATAATTATTCTTGTTAAATCATGGTTTTAAATGGGATCTTATGAAACTTACATGATATGGTCCCTAACTAAGACAGGTTTTCTGTGCTTAGGATCTCTCTGCCTTTCTTCTGTAAGATCTTCATATAATATTTCCTTTATTTTATCTAAATCTCTGCTTTAACACCTTTTCTTAGACCTCTCCCTTTTCTGTCAGTCTAAAATATTGTCCTGCACACATTACTCTTCTCATTGTCCCACTCTGAGATTTTCTTCATAGTATATATTAGCCATATATATTCCTTTGCTCACTTTTTTCTTATTACCCCAGTATAACTGATATCCCTTATGGCAGAACCTCTTTATTTTGTTTATCTATGATTTCCTTAACCAATCCTCCCAAAATAATGCCATGTATAGCTAATAATAGCCTGCATCTGTACCAATGTGGCCTTTGATCCTGTCAGATCTCAGAAGCTAAGCAGAGTTGGGCCTGGTTAGTACTTGGATGGGAGACCATCTGGGAACACCAGGTGCTGTAGGCTTGCAAGAAGGACCTGGCAACCCATTACCAAAAACAATCTGCCATTGAAAACCCTATGAATAGCCAACAAGCAGTAACAATACTGCTTCACCTGTTGTACATAGGCATCTAACAACAACTGACTCAACAGCACCTAACAACAACAACAACAACATAGCTAATAATAATCGTAACAACCGATGATTTGGGTGAATGAAGAGATTTGTATTTTAAACACTCATCAAACATCCTTTATATATTTCTTGGCATCAATGTGAAAATCACTATAAATTATTCTCATTTATAAAATGTAGACTTATATATGTGCCATCTTGATCATTACACAACTTGCCTAAGATTTTATAAAAAGAGAATATATTTATTCTCTTACTAATAGGAATTCAACTTTATGATTTTGACATTCAGAACCTGATAGAGTTCCTCAGATCATCTCATTGTCTTAGAAGGAAATCCTTTAATATATCTCAGGCAAGGAGGCTTTCCTAGAAAATTTCCAGTAGGACTTGGAAATCGATCCAGCATTAGTAACCAATTATTTGTGATATTCTTTTAGTGCACTTAATACAAAATGAGTAAAACAAACATGATTTGTAGTGAATTGACTGTACTTAGAGCAGCTGGGTTTTAGAGAGACTTAATTGTGACTTCCCTTACCTATCAAACAGGTAGCATTTAATGTTCAAGTCATTTGTCTTACCCTCCACAAACAATAACTCAGTAATCAATAAAATGTCCCTTAATCAGTCCTTCTATCCATCTTGCCTCCATGCCATACCCCAGCACTGCCCAGTTACTAGGGAGTGTTCTTGTGAATTGTGTTTGCTCTAAAAAACAAATATCTGTAGGTAGGAGAGGTCTTGGGTGCACGGTGACTCGATTTTTAAATGAAAGATATTTTCCAAATATATTAGATAATTAGAGGCTGCCTGCACTGTTAAAATAAAGACACCTCTTCAGGTAACCTGACATTTTAAAAAGAATACAAGTATTAAGTTATACAAATAATCTAATTTCATAAAGTTTTGTATCACAAATAGCTATAAGATATTCATATGAGATCTTATTTGATGAAATGTTGCTGTTGTTAGGTGCCATCAAGGCATTATCCAACTCATAGGGACCCTATGTACAACAGGTGAAACACTATTGTTAGAACTTCTCTGCTATACATAAAGTTTTTAATGGCAGATTGTGTTTTGGGAGTGGGTCACCGTGTCCTTTTCCCAAGCCTGTAGCATCTGGTATTCCCAGGTTGTCTGCCATCCAAGTACTAACCAGAATAGACCCTGCTAACTTCCGAGATCTGATGGGATACGATGCCACAGTGGTAGGGATGCAGGCTATTTGATAAATATTTGTAAGCTATTTTTACATGATTTTATTTTTTGTTATTTATCTTTGAAATTAAGTCTTTGGGAAAATGATTTCATTTTCCTGTGATGTGAAATTATAATTTCTAGTGTTATTTTTAAATACTTCATAATTTTCATTTTTTGAACCATACTGAGGGGTTGAACTCAGGGCTGACAGGCATGCTAGGCAAGTACACTACTACTGAGCTATACTTGCAGCCTCTTTTATTTTTAAAATTTTATCTTGACATAAGGTTTTATAAAGTTTTATAATCTGCTTCTGGCCTTGAATTTGTAATCCTCCAGCCTCAGCCAGCTGGACTGGATTGGTTGGATTACAGACCTGTCCCACCGCACCTGATTTACAACATTGATATATTTGATATTTCATTAGCATGATGTAATTATTTCTATGTAAGATGCTTGGACTATTGGGAATCTTACCTATACCCCTTTCCTACATTTGAAAGAATTAAATAAAAATTGTAGATTTTTTTGATATTTTGACTAAATTTATCTAATATTCAACCATTCTTTTAGAAACAGTATCTGTAAGAGGAACTCACTTTTTTTGTCTAGTCACTGGAAGTCTATCCTTGAAATAAACTTGTTAAATTTGGAAATAGTGTCTTAAGCATGTGTATTATGCTATTTTCTTGTATTTCAGAAAGATCAGCCTTAAAATAACTGAACACTTGCAGCTGCATATTTTTGAAAATCACATAAATGTACACTTGAATGTGTAATCATTCTTGCATATGGTGGTAATTTACTTGAAATCTCATCCAAGAAAGGCTCATGACATAATGATCACATATAGCACTAGGAGAAAAGTCATATGCTTCTACTAGGCATCAGATTATAAGGAGAATAGATGTGAATTGAAAGCAAATAGAATTAGGAACTTCTTCTGACAAATGCCCATATCAGCTCAGCTAGGTTCTATAGGTCCTTCAGGAAAACAACTCAATTTCCATAATAATAATTATTCTAGTTGTTACACATAACAGGGTATTCTTAATTTCATGTGGTATTTGAGTAATTAAAAATATTTTATCTGTATAGTTATGTTAAAGTTTCAAACTGTTTTCTGAACAGAAAAAAGAATTAAATTTAAATAAAAGACATTAAGTTGCCTCTTAAAATGTATAAAAGTAGGAATAATAAGTTTTAAAGTGAAAAAGAAATAAGTTGATCACATAAAAACAAAATTATAAGTTATGATCTTATATAGAGTCTTAAATGTTTAAATTTAGCTAATTGATTAGGTAATAGAAAACTGTAACTCAGGGAATCTAGTCAATTTTTGTTTGCTATGTATTGTAAATACCTTATAAATTCTGGGGCTGATATCATTTATTGACATGAAAATTATAGTATATCATGGACATTAATCAAAAAGTCCACTTACAATAGCTTTCCATAAAGACAACTCCATACTTCAATATCAAATTCTAGGCATAATATTTCTACTTTTTTATACTTCATTATTCTAATCTTGGGAGATATTTTATGAATAAATCTATACCATTTACCTGCTAGTGATTCTTGGTCTTATTTGTACAGTTAAATGGCCTTGTCTGGAGAGATTCTTAAACTATGAATTTGTCAGTAAGTTTTACGGAAATTAGCTCATTTCCCAAAAGGCCATTTGCTTTACAGGTTAAATGTACTTATATGCAGCAGCATACTACTTGGCATTGCCTTTGTCCACATTTTGATCTCTTAATATGAACATCTTCGATCTCTTATGCACTTGAAACTTCTCATGAAAATGAAGCAAGCTATAAATGAATGCTCTTCGTAGAGGATTCTGAGTTTATACTCTTAGGTGCTCTGTACACTGAACTCTACAGTTACCTACAAGTGAAAGAATGCAGGGAAATCAGTACAATGACAGCAAGAACACTTTCTTGGAAAAGAAATACTAAGTAAAAATTCAAAATGGAAATCGTTTTACTTAAAAAAGTTGGGAAGGTATAATAGGAATATAATTTTGCTTTATTTGTTTCTGTATAAAACAGCATATGCTCAATGACTATTAGTAACAATATTTTTATCCTATATTCCAAATAATAGGAAAATTATAGATTTAACAATGAGAAGAATTAAAATAAAACATAATCTTTTTACAACTGTTATAACTGTTTTAAAATTATACTACACTGCCTACCCATAGAGGAGATAGGTATAAAGTAAAATACTTTAAATTACGTAGAAATGTCTTGGTTTTAGAAATGTGTTGGTTTTAATCTACATTGTGTGCTGGGGTTTAGTTCAGTTGGTAGATTGCTTCTCTGCATTTTCTGAGGACCTACCTTTGATTCCCAGCACCCCCAAAATGGGAGAAGGATATGGCAGTCCACTCCTGAAACAATCTGGAAACAATCAGCCATTAAAACCTCTATGGGAGATCCTATGAGTTGGACCTGACTTGACAGCACCTAGCAACAACATCTATATTATAACTTAGATAATTAGTGATTTTTATAATCCGCCATCACTCACAGCTGGTTATGATATGTTCCATTGTGGAAGAATAGTAAAATACATTTCTTCAGATGCCCAATAAGCCAAAAGATACAAAATATATATTCTTCTTTATATATTTATCTCAATTAATAATATATAAAAATTATCTTTTATCTTGAGACACGGTATTGCTGAGTTTCACAGGCCTCTGGCCTTGAACTAGCCATCCTCCTACCTCTGTCTCTCATGTTGCTGGAATTTTAGATGTGTTCCACTACTCCCAGCTCACACACACAAGTTTAAATCAAACATATTTACACGAACAAGTGAAAATATATACTACCACTTTTGTAAAGGAAAGCTTTCAAGCTGGTCATGGTGGCACATGCCAGTAATCAACAATATGTGGACAATGAGGCAGGAGGACTGCAAGTTTGAGGACAGCCTGGGCAACACTTTTACCTGCAGCCATACCACTGTGACATCTGATCCCATCAGATCTCAGAAGCTAAGCAAGGTCAGGTGTGGTTAATACTTGGACGGGAGAACGCCTGGGAACAGGAGATGCTATAGGCTTGGGAGAAAGACTCATCAACCCACACTCCCTTCCAAAAATATCAGGCATTGAAAACTCTATGAATAGCAGAGAAGTGCTGACAATAGTGTTTCATCTGTTGTATGTAGGGTCACTATAGGTAGGACACTGACTTCACAGCACTTAACAACCACCACCTCTTTCAAAGAAGAAATACATGTATACACAAAGGGATGCAAATAATTAGAGTTTTTCAGAGTAGTATGATTCATTATTTGAGTTTGCAAATCCATCCATTAAATTAATATCACATTTTATTTTACATTAATAGCTAATACACATTACTGTTTTATTCAGGTATTGGTATATTCATAAAAACCCTGTATACACAAAATTGTAAATATTTAAATAAATCACATGGCATTATAGCATAGGTGTTTTCTATCTAAAGTCTATTTTATTTAATAAAGATAATTATATTAAAATTAATTAAAATTTTTATTTGCCTTATTTACTTAAACTCTATGGTCATCTAGTGGAGATTTCCACTAGCCTATGAATGAAAATGTTGTTGTTGTTAGGTGGTGTCGAGTCAGTGTCCAACTCATAGCCACCCTACATACAACAGATGAAACTCTATTGTCCTGCTTCTCTGTTATTCTTAGGGTTTTCAATGGCTGATTGTTTTTTGGGAGTTGCTGGGTCCTTCTCTCAATTCCCAGTATATAGTGTAAGTGAATATATACTCAGGAACAAAGCAATAAAAATTCTTATTTTTGAATATAAATATTGCTCGTTTGATATTAGTACTGGTAAATTATCTGTAATAAAGAACACTTTGCTATTAAATACACCAAAAATGAAAAGAATTTTATTTCCAAAGTTATATCTTGAAATGTGGCAGTGACCTCCCAGAAGGATCGCATGTAGAACTAGTGATAAAATTTTCATATAAATTTCCATTTTGACCTAACTTGTCCCAACATTCACTCTTCAGGTTGAACAATTTTAACCGCTCATTTTTCAGGTTAAACAATGAAAATTTAGCTGGGCGCAGTGGCGCATGTGTGTAATCCCGGCGGGTTGGGAGGCTGAGGCTAGAGGATTATAAATTCAAAACCAAAGGTAGTCTGCCTAATTTATAGAGACCCTGTTTCAAAAAGTTAAAAATAAAATGGACTGAGAGTGTGGCTCAGTGGTCCAGCACTTGCAAAGCATGCAAACACGAGGACCTGGGTTTAACTCCCAGTAAGGAAAAAAAAAAAAGAAAGAAAGAAAGAAAAAAAGAAAATTTAAGAAATACAAAGGTTATTATGTGGCAGAGACAGAAAAATTAGACACACACACACACACACACACACATATATATATATATATACACACACATATACATATATATACACATACACACACATATATATGTGTGTGTGTATATATGTGTATATATGCATGCACATATATATACATACATACATATATTGCCATTTTATTGATTGTATATATTATTTGCCTGCAGCCATACCACTGTGCCATCAGATTCCATCAGATCTGGGAAGCTAAGTGGGGTTGGCACTGGTTAGTACTTGGATGGGAGACTGCTTGGGAACATTAGGTGCTGTAGGCTTGGGAGAAGGACCTGGCAACCCACTCGCAAAAATCTATCATGCATTGAAAACCCTATGAATAGCAGAGAAGCACTGACAATAGTGTTTTATCTGTTGTATATAGGGTCACTCTGACTGGGACACCAACTCAATGGCACCTAACAACAACTACATGTATGACTTGAGCTGGTCCAATAAAATGCACAATTTAAAAATCATTGTGTTAGTAGATTGCACCTTGAACTAATCAAAGGGATATTCAGCTTTTTCTGAATCATTTTTTACCAATAAAATGGTATAGAATTATCCTCATTCTTTTAGGCCTTGAAATTTAAAGAGAAAAAATTGTACTATAGTTTATTTTTAAAAAGCATTTTAAGGTCATGATATGCAATTGGCTATGTTAACATACATCACAAAAATTTAATAAGAAAATTTCAGTTTCATATAGGCTAAAATTGTTTTCATATTTTAGCTTTAGCAATTACTCTTTAATATATTTGTTTTGTTTTTATTCAGTAATATCAATTATATCAGTAATATCAATTCAGTAAAATCAATTATAACCATAGGTTAGGTCTTTTCATCTATTTATCTCATCTATTTGTCAGTAACATCTATAAACTAATAACACCTAATTACTTAATGCACACCTATAATTCCAGGACTCATGAGGCTAATACAAGAAAATGGGGAGATCAAGTGTAGCCTGAGCTCCATGGTTTGTTCCATCACCCTAGTTGCCATGTTGTTGCTGTTAGGTGCTGTCGAGTCAGTATCCGACTCATAGCGACCCTCTATACAACAGGGGAAACACTATTGTCAGTGCCTCTCTGCCATTCATAGGGTTTTCAATGGCAGACTGATTTTTTGGGAGGGGGTTGCCAGGTCCTTCTCCCAAGCCTACAGCTTCTGGTGTTCCCAGTCGGTCTCCCATCCAGGTACTAACCAGGCCCGACCCTGCTTAGCTTCCGAGATATGACGGGATCGGCTAGCTGCCATAGGAAAAATAAAAACTAAAAAAATAAAAATTTAGAAACACCATAAATGTCTTCTTTTTAAAAATTTCATTATGTTTATGAAAAATTCTCCCTATTTATTACTCATATCACAGACCTGACATTTATGGTTGTTGCACATTTATAGTATTGCTCTCTGTTTCTTTTAATGTTTAACATTTCTTCTGCTATATTAATATTTCATTCTATCCATTTCCTAATTTGGATGGCTGTTTATTTTTACTTTACTCTAATTTTTTATAACTTTTCCCAGCATACGTGCTTTTATAAGAGAAAAAATAATAACGTTGAATTGACTTATTTTATCTCTAGAAGATCTTATAAAATAGTATAATTTTCAGCTTTATAATTACTTCATTTTTTACCTTCTATATTCCACTTTTTTATGGAACTTACATTGGCTATTTATAGTAAATAAATTAATCTGTGTAGGTAAAAAAACTAACAAAATTTTAACTGCTGGCAAAATATTAGATTATTTTCATCTTAGTTGTTTTGCCATTTCCATTATAATCTAGCTATAAGATCATTGTTTGACAGATTGAATGTTAAAATGATTTCCACCAATTTAATGCGTCACTATTTCTAGAGTAGTAGAAAAGAATCTAGAGTCATTTATAGTATCGTCCAAATAAAAGAATACACAACCTGTTTCCCTGTTGTTGGGGGCTCTATCTGGCTGCTGTTATAAAGCCAGATTCATACTGTGGGCTCTTCCTAGCTGTAGCCACATATTTCTTGAGAAAATAATACTTTCTACATAATGGAAAATCATCTTTTCAGAGAACAGTCTCACTAAAATTTATGTTTGTATTCTGCTATAAGTAGTTTACATGGAAATTCTGGCTTCTGCCATTTTGTTTTCGAAAACATGTTTTACTTGTCTATAGTTTCAAAATCAATAAAGCTAGTATTCTTTTTCTGAATTTGAAAAAGTATGTCAATATGTGTCCATTAGGAGGCCCAAAGACGTCTGGAACAGAATAGAAGACCCAGAAATACCTCAATACACCTATAGCCACCTGATTTTCGACAAAGGAGCAAAGCAAGTAAACTGGAAAAAGGACAGCATCTTCAACAAATGGTGCTGGGAAACATGGTCATCCACATGCAGAAAAATGAAAGCTGACCCCCATCTCTCAACATACATGAGAGTTAACTCAAAATGGATAAAAGATCTCAACATAAAACTAGAAACTTTAAAACTTATAGAAAGCAAGATAGGCAACACACTCTATCATATAGGCTTAGGAAAGAATTTCCTTAATAGGACTCCAATTACTCAAGAAATTGCAAGAATAGATAAATGGGATTACATGAAATTAAAAAGTTTCTGCACAGCAAAAGAAACAATTAACAGAGTCAAGGAAACCCCCATGGAATGGGAAAAAATCTTCACATTTTATACATCTAATTACTAGAATTTACAAAGAACTCAAGAAAAAAACTCCCCAAAAAACAAACAACCCAATACAAAAATGGGCTAAGGAACTGAGTAGACAGTTCTCAAATGAAGAGGTCTATAAAGCCATGAAACACATGAAAAAATGCTCACCATCCCTAGCCATTAGGGAAATGCAAATCAAAACAACTCTGAGATTTCACCTTACACCAGTAAGAATGACCAAGATCAATAAAACAAACAGCAACAAATGCTGGCAAGGTTGTGGAGAAAAGGGAACACTCTTGCATTTTTTGTGGAGCTGTAAATTGGTCCAACCACTGTGGAAATCAATATGGAGGTATCTTAAAAAACTAAAAATAGATCTACCATATGACCCAGCTATAACACTATTGGGAATTTACCCAAAGGGAGATGGGTCATCATACCACAGAGACACCTGCATCTCCATGTTCAATGCAGCACTTTTCACAATAGCAAGGATATGGAATCAACCAAAGTGCCCTTCAACAGAAGAATCGATAAAAAAAAAACTATGGTATATATACACAATGGAATACTACTCTGCAATCAAGAAAAATGAAATGAGGTCATTTGAAGCAAAATGGATGGAATTAGAGAAAATTATTTTAAGTGAATGAACCCAAGCTCAGAAAGAGAAACACGACATGTTCTCACTCATATGTGGGAGCTGATTCAAAATTATAAGAAGGAAAATTCCTATTCAAAAGTCGGATCAAAATAAAAGGGAGGGCAGAAAGATAAGAATGGTGTCAATATAAATGGTCTAGAAAATGCATGTAATTGTTCTAACA